>JAVQJD010002391.1:0-36957 GCA_036023655.1 Nannoperca australis
GAATAGAATAGAATGCTTTTTATTGTCATTATACACAAGTACAACGAGATTAAGCCATCACCGAACAGTGCAGAACAGAATAAAGAAAAATAAAATAAATAAATAATGGTATATACAAAAACAAAACACAATATATACAAAACAAACTAAGAGGATGCGTAGTCTGGATGAAAAAAATTAAAATATATCCTATATGTATATATGTATATGTCAAGTTTTGTATTGCACGGATTAAAAATAATAAATACAATAAATATATCTATATGTCTATTGCACGGGAGACATTTACATGTTGGAGTTCAATGTGGTTATTGCCTGGGGGAAGAAGCTGTTTTTGAATCTGTTTGTTCTGGTCTTGAAGCACTTGTAGCGCCTCCCAGAGGGCAGCAGGGCAAACAGAAGAGAGCCGGGGTGGGAGCTGTCCTTTTGAATGTTTCTGGCTCTGCTGAGGCAGCGGGAGGTGTAGATGTCCGTTAGGGAAGGGAGAGAGCAGCCGATGGTCTTTTGTGCTGTCTTTATGACTCTCTGTAACCAAGACATCTGAAAAATCTCAGATGGATCTCTTCAACCCAACTTAGTCAAGGTTAACCCCAGTGCATAGACGTGTTCTCACTTGGAGAATCTGCTTCAAAGCTTATTGTTTTCTGAATTTTAACCACAACCATTTGAAGACAAAGCAGTAAGTGTGTTCTTGGTGATTTGCCAAGATCATACCTCAGCTCCGGTCCTCACACTCAAACGTCACCCTGATTCTTTTGTCATTGCCTTCCTGACTTTCAGTAAGACGCGTGGTCTCAGCTTTCATGTCAGACACGATGTCACTAACTTCTGCTTCTGAGAGACGACGTCCATCATTTGCGTGACCACATGCTCAAAATGAAAACAGTATCTTTTAGGAATTTGATCAGATAACCGGATCTTAAACAATTAGCTGATTGATCCATTAGTCAACAGAAAGTGAGTCGAACAATTTTTGATAATCAATTTATCTTTAACATCGTTTATGAAGCAAACGTCAAATATTTGCGAGCCTGCCTTTTTTAGAGATCAGAGACGTCTAGGTTACATATAACTGTTTACAAGCCTTTGAATGATATTCCAACATATATCACCTATAATAAATCTGCTACATTTATGTTGAAATGCTGTAAAAAAATAACATCTGTAAATCTATAAAACTAAAATGTGCACCTGCAAATACTTGAATGTGGGCTTACAGCAAAGTTACTCCCAAATGATCATGATTTATCAGGTTTTTGTATCTGGATCACAACCAAATGCCAAAACAAACACACCCAAAGCCTCTGCAGCTCTATTTTCCATCTGCAACAAACCACCCGAGCGTCAAGCGGCTGCAAGCTGTTTGACTCGTAGGGAATGAAATAGGCTTTACACTTGAGAGAACATAGCACACAGAGTTGCTTTTCTTTAAAAATAGGACCCTGAGCACGTCGGTGAGGTCCCACCTGCAGACACAGCGGGCCGGTTTGTGGCTGAGGGACAGGAGAGGTGTGCGGCTCGGGGGAGACCTGGAGGGGGAGAGCACCCTTGCTCGCCAGTGAAGGGGAGAGAGCTCTCTGGTACACCTGTCAGACGCATGAACAAAGTACATCTGTTCATCCCTCCTCCTTCGTCAGATGTCACAGTCTAAAAACAGGGCTTTCTAAAAACTCACTTATTTCTGTCTGCCTCTTTGTTTTTCACACGTGAGCACACACACACACACACACACACACACACAGAGGTGCAAAATGTGTTCAAAGCAGCAGCAATGCCACAATGCAAATATACTCTGTTTCCAGTGTTTTAGGATTCATCTGATGATGCATTGACTTGCAGAAGAGCAAATCTTGTAAATCAGCTATTCAGTATGAATTTCACAATGTGTGATGCAGGAGACAGAAGTCGTGCATCTATGAACTAGATGAAGTTGGTTGAGTGTGAAAATGCTAATTTCTTTTGTGTGAATACCTGGTGCCATTATCCAATTTCCCAGGTTCCACAAGAAAAACACCGTCTTACAATTAGATGTGATTCACTTTTCCTTTCAGCAGCTGTGACTTGTACTACTACTAAATGCCATTTGAATGCATTTATCTTCAAAGTGTTTACCTATTTTCTCAATCAGCTAATTGCTCTCAGTGGTGTCACGGGTGCAGGGACATTTATTTATTAGAAAATAACTTACAAGCAGGAACTCGAGAAGCGACGCACAGCGAGAAAACACTCAACAACGTGACAAAGAAACAATGAGACAGAAACGGCAACAATGAGCTGACGAGGAACAAAGGAACAGGAGCAGTTTATAAAACAGGAAACAAGAGCAACGACCACACAGTCCACACAAGGAGTCCTCGGGATCATGACGATGGAAGAGGTCCTACGTGAACGCACACTGTCCTTCAGAGGAGAGACGTCTGGATTTGTGGTTTTTTCTCACTGGTTGGGAAAAGGTGATGTCACATACTTCCCCTGCACCAATCAGAGTCCAGCTACATCTGAACCGAAACGTGGCGGTGACATTTCTGATCGAGCGACAGCCACGCTGTCCTCATGAAGCAGATCTTTGTGAGGGTCAAACTCTAAAAATACGTAATAAATACGTTTTCTTTCCTCCCAAACTTCAGTTCTTGCTATTTAGTCCAGAATACTGAATGTTGTAGAGATACATCAAGTTTTTGGGGCTTTAGGGAAGTTTGGATATTTCTTTTTCAAGATGTTGACACTTTAAATGTTAAGCATGAAAGCAGCTCCTCTTTGCTGGCAGATTGTTGTTTCTGGTGGAAAACAACATCTTAAGAGGAAATACATATGAGACCTCACTGGCGTTTGCTTAGTCCTAGTTGCACGCCAGAAATCTTTACTTCAAGTGTCGTCATCTTTTCCAGTCACCTTGTGCAACAGCTGTTTACTGACAGGTCCGCGGCGTGATGTGTTGAACAGGCTGCTGAACAGAGACGGACTTGTGTTGAATTACGAAATTCCTTTCGGAAATCCTACACAGCCAAGAAACTTTTGTTGTGATGCTCCTGTTTTCTGAGCAGCTGCTGGGGAAGTTCCCTCGAGCACAGTGAGTTGGATCTTTTCAAAGGCAGGCAGTGGATAACTATAGTCCTGTAGGGAGCGCACACATGTAAATAAGCATGTGGATGTGAAGCTGAATAGCAGTTTGCATACTCAGCAAAAACCTCCCTGAATGTATAAGAAGAAAAGAATACGCTCCTTGTCTCTCGCCACCAATTTATTCTAACAGTACAAAAGCCACGGCTCTGTTCCAGGTCTGCAGTTTGTGCTCACATTGAAATGTAGCCAGAAAAACTACTGTTCTGCACAGTCTCTTGTTTTGCAGGGCATTTAAAGAAGATTAAGTCCGACTTGAAATCACTTCTAAGTGGCTGCCGTGCTCAAAGGTAGGAAATGGAAACTCACCTCTTTACATTTTAAGTCGTCAGTCCCAAAATTACAAGCAACCAGCAGTTTAGAGATGACGAGGACGAGGACAACCAGGAAAATGTTATTCATACGTTTCCGTAACAAGGCAGGGACATTTTCTAGAGGAGGTGTGATTCAGGAGAGGGAGGGACGGACGTGGAGTGCTTGTCGATGAGAGGACATTTCAGTGGAAGACAAGGAGACTCTGCTGTCCCGCCCGGGGTGAGCAGGTCAGCGGACCGCCGGGGATCCAGGAGGTGGAGGAGCTGAGGATCTTCAGGAGCAGCGGGGAGGTTGCCGCAGGGAAGGGAGAGCAGGGAGCCGGGAGCCGGGGGGGAAGAAGACACAGAGCCCCGGCCGGGCTGCAGCCTGGAGGGCTTGTAAAGTCTGTAGTTCATATTATATTGCATGTTCCAATATCCTGAAACAATGTGCAAGCAAATATTCACAACAATGTGATGATTACTGATGATGACGTGAATAGGAAGAAAAGAATTTGAGTAATTAACACTTTTGCTGTTTGGAACAATTGAGCGTGTTTATTAATGACTAAGACATTTAGAAGAATGGTAGACATGTTGCTCCTTTTACAGTTGGTGCAAACTACCTTTGGCCTTCCTGACTTGTGGTTAAAGGAAAACTGTGTTTATTTCAACTGGGGTTTGATCAGTTATGAAAACATTGTTCTCAGCAAGGTAATTACTGCGATCTCCGGACGAGCGCAACAATCATATTAAACAAATCCTCAGGTTAGTCAAGGTTATTTGGAAGTGAAAACTAAGTAAAAACAGTCACATGATTACACAAACTGTCTGATGGGAACATCCATCACAGTTTAACTTTGACCTACAATACTTAGTTGGTTATCCCGGGTCATTTTGTCTTTATTTCTGGATAGAGGTTAAAGGAAAACGAGGGCAGAGAGAATTACTGCTGACATGTCTGGTGCTCTCCCTGTCAGGTTTAGCTCAAATAAAGTGGTAGTAAATCTGGCAACACCGTTGGCTTGTTTACAACCCACACAATTCTCAGAAAGGTTGTGGTTTTTTTTGTTGCCTGTTGGACTTTCACCCCGGAGACTTATTTTAACTTACGGCAGCGAACGCAACCTTTTTCTAAACCTAACCAAGTAGTTTTGTTGCCTAGACCCAACGTCGCCTGACTATGACGGCGAAGGTCACCTGCCTATTGTTACCATGACGACGAAGGTCACCATGGTCACTCATAAAATGCGCCCTCTCTGGAAATGACACACAAAAAGCTGTAGATGTGCACACGTGACACGGCGTGCTATTTATATGCTCTCCCATTAGATCGCATCAACCCTAATAATAAATGTCCGGCTAGCATCTGACTGCTGGTTGCACCAGCCATGGAAAGCTTTGATACTTGCTGTTGGGGAGATGTTTCCTGGGAAAACTCCTCTGGCGCACAGGAAATGTTTCTTGTTATGCAGCAACATTGTTTCTATGGAATAAGCAGAAGAGGAGCTCGAGCAGTTACAGCCACCTGAGCGAAACTCTTTCATCAAGAGAACAACCGAGGGAAGGTTGCACAATGTTGCACTCCGCATTTGATTAACAGGCGATGCCTGGGAAGCGACCGCTTGGCTGCTTTGCAACCAATATGTCACCGAAATACATTTTAAAAATAGGAATTTCCTCTCTTTAAAAGGTTTAGGGGTAATGGCTGAAATGGTGTTCAGCATGTGCCGGGAAAAGCTCTGTCGGAGGTGTTTGCCTCGATGAGCGAGATTTAAAATCCTGTCATTCTGACTGGTGTTTAGGCCTCTTCAGAGCCCGCAGATAAGAGAGGGAAGTTTTCAACCTGCAGACAAGCAGAGAGGAGACGATGACAGCAGGGCTCACCTCACCCCAGGGGAGGTGAGGAGCCCAGAGGTGTTGTGAAGAAATGGATTTCAGGATCGCTGCTGTGCACCGAGACGACTAAAATGGAGGGGAGTGGAGAAGATGCACCCAGGTAAACATCAGAGACAAAATGGGAGGTGCAGCTGAGAGTCTGGCAGGAGGGAGCAGATAAGGATAAGAAGACGTTTCACATCAATACTCGAAATCAACAAGAAGAAAAAGAAGATGGGATACGCCAATAAAAACACATTTAGACTGACTGTAAAATATAAAAACAATTCAATCCATATCAGCTGAAGCGAAATATGAAAACCCTTTAGAGGGAGAGAGCTCTCACTCCCTCCAAAATATAAATCGTATCTTAGATTTTTAGCCGACAGACGGCAGGAGTGGATAAACATGATATATAATATGTGTGCACAATGTTTGAAATGAAGGGAGAATCTTGAAAGTGCAAACTGATTTAGCTTTACTTTCAGTGCTCTTTCCATCAATTAAGGCTGAAAGCTCCCGAGCTGTAACTCCTGCAGGTTCGATTTTAACATGTTAGGAAAAGGGCGGCTTGTGGGAATATTTTGATGTATAAGAAAGTGCATGAAGAGTGCAGACTGTGGGACTGAAAGCAGTTTTATTTAACCACAGCCTCCCACTGTCTCCGTCTCGCTCTTTTCACAAGCTTGCATTGGACCAAACAGACAGAAAAACACCAACAAACACAAGAAAATGTGAATGCACACACCTGAAGGTATGAAAAGTGTGAAATAAAAAGTCTGTGACTTCAGAGATGTCGGTGGCACTTTTCACATCACAGTGACCTTATTAACTCACTCGACTTTCAACATGGCGCTCAACACATTTAAACCATTGTAATCTTTCATTTACTGCAGACTTGCTTTGTGATGAACTGAAATGCATTTCATACAGAAAAGGGTCAGTTTGGTTGTGTAAAGTTTTAGAAGGTAAAATATATATCTATATATTTCTCCATGAATGTTTCTTATGTCCCAAATGGAGGCCCTTGACCTTATGAAATACTCTATTTGAAATGATTGCCGGCAGTAATGTACTGCCATCTTATTGTCCATGCTATCCAGTTATACAACCAGAAATGTTTGCTTATGAAATATAATAACTGTATTTTTCATATGTTTTCAACTGTATTCAATTGTAACTGAAATAGTGAATCAATACTGCAGTTTTGCTCCATGACGTTCTTCTGCAGCCTGTAGGTATCGATCAGCACGCCAATTAAAATGTTAGGATCAACAGGACACCTATTAACCAAATCTACCGACTCTGCAGCACATCTGGTTCTTTGTTTAACTGTGTAAATTCTCCAGTGAAGGTGCAACAGTAAGAGGGAGAACAGCCATCGATGTTACCCTACAGGCAGCGGCCCTGTCTCTCTGCTTCACAGCAGACATACAGTACACGCCTCATCAGCGCACACACACTGTACGTCCACAGTTCTGCTCTCAGAAGGAAATCTAAGTAATGAACTGTATGAAAACCCATCTGTGTTCCACTTTCACTTTGGCACGTCTTTGCGACGCCATTAACGGTCTCGCAGACACATTTGCACGCGGCGTAGCGACTTCTCGCACCACACAACATATCCACACGTCGAATCTCAAGATTGGATTTGGAATAAAGTTGAATGCGGTGTAATATCTTCACGAACAGGACATTTAAAAGTCATTTTTCCGACACAAAGAATTATTTGAAAAACAAATGAAATAGTTAGCTCTGAAATAGAAAATGGATTCTAAATAGCTACATTCATTAACAGAGACAAAGTGCCTGCAGTATTAAAGTCAGTATCATCATAATATGGAGAATTCAGTGTGTATGGTATTAGATTGTTTAGTAATTGGCTGCATTTACTGACATAAACTGAGTGTTTCTGACAACCTTTTGATTCATCTTTTCACAGTTAAGAAAACCAGGTGCCAGGAATGATGAGTTGTGTCTTTAGAAGCAGCAGTAGAGGTTTGTTTGGGATAGAGTCGAGAACTGTGTAGTTGTTGGTTGTTTGGCATGAGCAGCAATTGCTAACGTTGTCTGTCTACTCGTAGTGTACAGCAGGTTTCTTTTTCACGTTGCACAGTCATTTGACCCAGTGGTAATACAAACATATTGATTAGTGCAGCTTTAAAGTAACTAAGTTACAAAAATCTTTCAGAAACCAAACCAAAATGGATTTTTCCACAGTGTGTTTTGCAAACATAGCATCACAGTGCAGAAGGTTAAAAACATAGCTCGTTATCGCCCGTGACGCCGCCAAACGACTGCAAGTGTGTTTGTGTTGAAACTGGATTGGGTAATGTGAGCATTTGACCTGCAGGACTGCGTAATTCCAACGACACCGGATTAATCCCACCTCGTTTAAGACATCAGACACTTCACACGTAGACAGCCTCGTATCGATCACGCCGCGTCCTTTAATTAAAAAAGCCATTAAATCAGAGCAGTATTCAAGCCATTCTCATCGAGTTGTAGACCATGTCCTGCATCCCTCCTCCACCGTTGGATTCTCCGGAGCTCACTCCATCACTTTCCCATAAAGTCCTCCACATTACCCTGAGCAGCTGTTTGGGAAAATCAAATTATGCATGGAGATAAAATTTTAATTCAGCAGCCAGTCAGTGTAACAGAGCAGGCATTAATATTGTCATTACGATTAAGACTCATCCAACTCAATTTATGAGCGGCTCCCATTCACATGTCTTTTTTATCTTTCTATCGGTTAGCAGGGAGGTTAATCTTGTGTCGGGGGCCACGCTGATTGTCAGGCGGCGGGGTTTGTACAGTAGGGCTTCCCTTGTTATGCCTAACCTTTTCGAAAAGGTTGCACCGTTTCATTTGACATTTCAGAAACAGCCCATCGGCTTCGACAGGTACGCCATTACTGAATGACATAACTTCTTTGTTCGACGTGCTGCGGAATCAGGAGAAACAGGAGCCTTTTGTCTGTTGGCATAGCTTTTCAAAGCACTGCCGTCTTTCAAGGTATTTTTGGTGATTCATGTTCTTTAATGTCGAAATACCGTAGCTCAAGAACCGAAACTCAATACTAGCCGGTAATTGAGGAAATATTCATCTCGAGGTGGCAAAGCAAAATATTGATGAGCACATTTTTTTCTGTCAGTAGGCTACTCTATTAGCACTTTCTTTCCATCTCGCCTGCCGAGTGTTTTAAGAGTAAGGCTACACTGAATTTTCCAATGCCAGCTTTCTAATTGCACTCGGTTGAACTCAGCCTAATTAGAAATAAAAACAGAGAAACCCTCTGTTTGTTCCATCATAATAGCTCCAGAAAATATAAAAAATGGGCAAGATCTGACCACACCCATGACCGCTTAAACAAAACGTAACATAAAGCTCGGACTTCAAGCTGCACAAGTCAATATCTTTTTATTATTAATGTGTGAAATTACTCCACTTAATGTGAAAAGTGTTAGTAATAGTGATGAACCCACAGGTAATGATCGCATGCATCTGTAGTTCCCCTCAACTCTGCAAAGGATTTAAGAGTCTTTAAGCCCGACGGATTTCGACTGTCCGCTCTCATCAGCGTTTTCAGCTGCAGCAGGCTGATGTTTTCAGCACCAAAGCTCTAATAAATCCATTGCACACTATCTTTCCAGCACCATTCAGCAGACAGACAACGTTAGCAACTAGCTGGTGAACACAACGGAGCATTTAGCTGCTAAAGAGCCGGGTATTTCCCTTATGAGTTGGTGGAGACCAAAAACAGAGCTAAAAGAAGAATGAATGTTGGACTTAACATTTTTTAGGAGACCAGAAATATCTGTCCAAATGAATGCTAATGCTAATGCTAACGTGTCTCCTGGATGTGTAAACGGGCTTGTTGGCTAACAGGCTGTCATCCAGTGCTGTGTTTACGAGGTTATCTGCTGAACCAAAGTGGTCGAAAAAATAAGTTAATGAAGGTAGAAGCATGATCAACTAAACACGCTTGAATGTTCTTAAGGTATCAAAGGTTAAACTCATTGTGAAGAGTGCCCCCCTGTTAGTGAATTATATATTATAAGATTGGAGTATTATTTTTGAAACATTGCATTAAGATGATCATTTGGTCTGTATTTGAAACTATTTGTCAATGAACTAGCAACTATAGCTACATTTCCCTTTGGGATGCAGTGGAGTAGCAGTAACAATTGGAATAAATGGTATGGTACAAAAAACTCTGCAGCTACACTCCACTTCTGGGCACTTTCTCCACAGGACTTTGAAATCCCTGTTGCATAAAACAGACAGATTACAACACATCACATTTCAATGGTGAGATGAAATTGAAGTTTGATGTTATTATCCAATATCATTAGTATTAGTGTATCAAATAAAGTCATGAGCTAATTCCATTTCTTGGGTCAGTATCTGGGAAATGAATGAAATACCAGTCACACATCTGGATAAGATTTCTTTTCATTCTCATTAATCAGGGGGTTGTTTTTGGACCAGTACTGCTGAGACTGTAGCCTCACCCTAAATTACACGAGCTAGGCTACTTTCATAAACCCACGTGTTGTGTAACAGGTTTTGCAATCACTGTCTGATTGTTGGATTTGAACGGGCAATAATAGTTCAGAGGGATTTTTGAAAATCAATCAACTTTCATTCAAACCAGTGAAAGCCACAAGGCACAGTTGAAAACTCTTTCAGAGAAAAGAGCAATCAAAGCAACTGTTGTTTTCTCACTGGGTCACAGTAGGGGGATTTTCCTTTCTTCTGCTTCCTTGTACAATACCACAGTCTAAGTCCTTGCACTGCCTCAGTCAGCTGCTCCATCGTTCCTCTCTGCCAGTATTGATTGCATCAAGTCCCTCCAAACGGGTGAATGGAATAACCTTCCTCTTCGTATCCATTTCCTTTTCAACTGACGGGCAGACACGCAGAGGGTGTGGGTGATGTCGAGCCAAAGAAACGAGGCAAGAGGATCGGCCCATGTGGATTCCTGCTCTACTGATCATGTGCATCGACTGCCGGGCTGATCGCAACTCCAGACAATCATCCTCATCCCCTCTTCCATCAACCTTGGTTTGGCCCGGCCGGCCACAGCTCGCACAGAATCAATCAGCATTGAGATACGGGCAGCCGTCACGCCGGTGACCGATTTTGGCATGCAAGACTTTTCCTTAATAGACAAAGAGACGGAGATCAATAGCCAATTTGGCCTTGGAATGAGGCTAGAATGGATCAAGGAAAATTTATTTTTATTCTCCTCTTCTTAACCCAGAGAGGCCAGGAAAAGTATGAACATTTACGAGTAGTACAGTAAAGAAGTGAATCTTTCATCGGCCCTATACGACTAACCTTGGCTGCGCAGATAGGATTGTAAGATTGCTTCTTTGTGATCTGCAGCTTTGGTATGTACGATATATAATGCGTACGTAATTCATATAAGGCATAATGAGTGCTTCAGTTCTTCTGACTTCTTTATTATTTCCAGATTTGCAATTTTTCCCTTCAGAGTAAAGTGGTGGATTTACTCTTGTACTGCATTTAAGTGCATGTTTGAGGCCTTCTACTTTACTTGACTAATTCCATTTGCTTTTACTTTATACTTATACTAAAAGGCATTTTGTCAAAAATAATTTAATATTTCATTAAAAAGATCTAAAAAGATTAGAATACAGAAAACAGTAGTTTTTCCTTCACTGCTAGCCCGTTAAACATTTCACGACCCCTCCGATTTGTCTTGTGACCTGTGGAAGGAACCTGACCCCTAAGTTGGGAACGTCTGGACTAAACTACCTTCAGTAACTGTAGATAAAGTAGTTCAATAGAGCCACACCGTGCCCAGCTGACAACAGTAAAATACTGCTATTAACAATCTAATAATATGGAAGATATAATAACACATCATGCACAGGGGCCATTTTCCTGCATAATGAATACTTTAAGTACTTTTTGTCGATAATACTTTTACTTCAGTAAAATATCCTACTTCTTCCACCCACCTTCTGTATACAAACATAACGATTAACGATCATTCCTGCCTTTTCAAACACCTGAAGGTTTTGTCTCAATGTGAATCATAATTACGACATTTGGGACTAAAATGAATTGGTGGCTGTGCATGAATGGGCTCCAGAGCGTAATTGCAGCAGGATCAGATTCAGTCATGAAACCTGAAGGGTTCTTCTACTCGTTCACTGCTCATAATTATAAGGTGACAATTCGCTGTACTCTGTTATCATTTCCCCATTGAGATGCATAATAACTTTTTTTCCATTAGGAGTCTGTCTCCATGGCGAGAATGATCAGGTGGTGACACTGCTCACACACTGTTATCGGCGGGAGGAACCGTGGCCCGCGGGCCCTGGAGGTGTTCACGTCGTCGTCCTCGGGCTGTCCTCCAGCATCCTCGGCCTCACCGCGGTACAAAGGAGGGGATTCAATTATGAAGTGACACCTTAAGGCATGAAGCAAAACCACACTGCTTCAAAAGAGATCACTCAAAAGGTATCCCCTCCTTTTATCTCCCTCTGTCTGTCTGCCCGTCTCACTCTCTCAAGTCAGTGGTTCCTAATGTCTTCCTCTGGAAAGCATAAAACAGATAAATGCGAACATCTCTTGTACGTTTCTTTGGATTATACAGTTTTATTGATTCAGAGCAATTAGTGCAGAACTGAAGGGATCACTCAGCCCACACAGCTGCATAGGTAATGAGGATTACTCCCTTCTTGTTTCCAGCAGTCAGATCTGCCACTGCATGTTTCATCCTCTTTCTTCGTCTCTGCTCTTTTAGTCCTTTAGTTTTACAATCTGCATTATATTTTAATAATTATTCTGCTCTGCTTCTGCCAAAGACTAATGTGCACATAAATACAGGAACATGATCTATATCTTTATTCTGCTTTGTTTAAAGCTGCATTTTATAAATGTTTTTCTTATTAACAATTGTGAAATGTAACGTGAAAAGCTCGTAATGTAGAACCCGAAGAAACTACACGACTCTGCGGCGCCCCTCCCAGCGTCTTTCAGCTCATTGTTTTGGTTTCACTTTAGCTAATGCTTTTTGTCCCCACATGGATGTAAAACAAAAATACACTATTTATATATATATTTTTTTAAATGGCTCGTGTTGTGGTTGATGTGGTGCGATACACTGAATGTAATGTTCACGAGAAATCTCCGATGGGCACCTTCAAGCGAACGTCATATTTGTTTCACAAACCAAACTGCAGCCTCAACTTGGTAATTTAGTAAAATTAACACAAAAAAACTACACAAAAACCAAAGATTACAAGATTTAGTCAAACGTATTAACTATGGTCGTCAGGCGATTTTTGGTCCACCTCCTATATAAAGCACCAATTCTTAGTACTAACCCCACTTTTTACTACTACTTTATTTTCTGTGCGATGTGTTGATAAATTCTATTTTCTTAAAAGTTTCGAAGTCAAGCTACTTCTGCTCTTCCAATTTATGCACAAGGATCAATAAAGTTTCAGCTTGTCATCTCGTCTTTCTGATTTTCATTTGTCGTGCGACGTTTCATTTCTGCTGAAGCTGCAAATCCAGGCCCCACGCGCAGCACGGCGGTCTGTTTCCCACTGAGATTTAACTGGATCAACCTTTTGCGATGCTACCTGCTCTCCACTCTACCTTCGCTATACATCACCGTGACATGTTTTCAATCTTAAATTACCCCATGATGGATGCCATCAGACGAACCTGATGACTTTCGCAGCTCGAGGACAGGAGGACTGATTGCTCTTCCGCGCTTCTAAATCAATGTAATATCATCCAATAGGCATAGAATTGCACTGGCAATAAAACAATTTGTGGAAAATATACTGTAGCATTCAAATTCTTTCACTCCTCACCAAGGCTCTGTATGTACATACTGTAAATGTCTGTTCATGTAATGTTGGTAGAATTGTTGCGACCGTTTGACTTTGTAGTCACCCAAAAAGTATAAATCTGACACTGATAAATTAACTGTACATTTCGCACTATCCAAAAAGGCTGATATTATCCTCCATGAGGAGCTGGAGGCTAATGTTAGCCTGCTAGCCTCCAACCAAGCTTAATGACTTTGCAACACCTCATCCTTCACCGCTGTCGTAAACTCTGATTTCATTACAGCCTCTGCAGAGATGAAAATTGTGACTCTTCATTCTGCTTTTGCAGCTCGACTCACACTTACTGGCAACGCATGCAGATTCATTTAAATATTTTTCAAATCAGACGAGCAAAATATTCTCATCATGCACCCCTGAGCTAATATAATATAAATGTTAATTAAGATTGGTGCAGCGAGTTGGGGAAATGAATATTTGCACCAAAAAAAAAAGAAGCTCTCTAGCTTTTGAAATTGAATACAATAATAGGATGTACTGAACCTATATTATTTCAACTTTAGCTGTGAATGCATACATAGAGATAAAGATTAGATGAAGTTAAGTTAAGATGAAGAATGAGTTATTGCCCAAATGCTTCCTCTAAATATGTTGTGAATTTGGCTTGGCTGAGATAATTCAAAGACGCAAATCTATATGCAAACGTCAACAATGAGCTTGAAAATAAAGTGATTAAATGATAAATGATTTATTTTACAAATGGAAAGAGCCCAAATGAGTCGAATGTGTTGGATCTGTCAGCTGCTGTAAACACACGCGAGTTGCCGGTTTGCGGGCCAGACATCGGTTTAAATTTAAAATATATGCACACATTTCCGGAGATGACCGACTGGCCAGCAGCAGCACCAACGATTTTAATCTATTTTTTATATCCACAGCTGCGAAAGCGAAAAATTCAATATTGCAAAAGCTTAACAGCTCCAGTGGAATTAAAATCTCGTAGTCTTTTTCATCCTAAGGCTCACTATCAACGCTGAATATCTTCAGAAGCTTCAGTCAATTCTGTATAAATGAATGCAATGTGCAAAGTGCAAAATGGTGCAAAGTTTTCTCATATATAGGTTAAACGGGAACAGCTGCGTGCAATCATGCCAGCCGCTGGTGTTGTGGACTTAATACAGCGGGCTAATTGTGTGTGGCATTGCAGTTGGCCCTCATTAACCTTACTGCATTACCTTTTACTGTGGAGAAATGGGGGGCTTTAAAATCGGCCATCTGTTGCCGCTCAGCTACCTTTACAGAGTCGCCAACAGAGTGGAAGTGACATCCTGAAACCTATCAAAGACATTAATGCTGTAGTCTAACAACACACGCGTCTCAACACACACGCAGAGAAACCCTGCAGAGCTCACACTTATTGAATTTTAAGTCACCACAAACACTCGTTTATAAAAAGGATTTGCTTTAATGTCGGAATCTTTTTTTTGATGCTTTTGACTTCCTGTCTTTTAATATTAGGTTTTTAGATCTAAAAACATAAGGGTTTTTAGTTCCACAAAAAAACCCTTATGTTTGAAATGTCCAGCATAAATCAAGATGTTTTTGTGTGTGTGTGTGTGTGTGTTTTGACCGGTGCCCTTGAGATTAGAGGAGCGGACTCATTACGTGGCGATGGGCAGCTCGGAAAGTGGCAAAGTGGACACAATCAAAACAAAACAGCCCATATGTGGCCCAGAAGAACCCTATCAAACTGTGACAAGGCTGTGAATCACACACTGAAGTGACTTGCAGAGCAGAGATTTCAGCGGACGTTGCCATTTACCAGCTCAAACCACAGAAACAATGTTCGTCCCAGCTGCAACACTCAGTTCTGAGCACCGCTGAGTTTCTCACAGTCGAGTGCAGACTCAAGCAAGGTCAAATCAGGGTCACAATCAGCCTTTAACTCACGTTGTGTGTTCCCAAGCAAAGCACAAGAACTGGACTGTTTGTTAATCTGACTGAGGGCAAGTGTAATGAGTTTGGAGGCTACAGCTCCAGCAGAGGACACTAGTAGGTCCGTATGTCCTGCTTAAGCGTCCTTGAGCATGGCAGTGATTACCCAGCAGATGTAGCACATCTGGGTTGGAGCTCATCGCGAACTCTGACCTTCTCTCGCCGTAGAATCGTTACCTCGGTCAAGGAGGATAAGCTTTTCCGCACGTAGGTTTAACTGTCAAAAAGATATTTCATGAATTTTCATGATGGCTGTGTCAAGGAACGATCAATCTGTAGGCACTAAAATGATCTCAGCATTTTTCAGATACTCCAATTGATTTAGAAAATATTTATGTAGCTTAAAGACCACTTCTTATAACTTATAAGCTAATAAATAAATAAGTATTATTCATGTTAAGAGTTAAACACCAACTGCCATCAGTCTGATTCAAATGTTGCTAGTTGCTGCAAAATGTGACATCACCTTTTTCCCAAAGGAGCCCCGCCTACTTCAAATCAATGGGAGAAAAACAGAAACACCTCATGTTAAATAACTCAAACTGTACACACACACACACACACACAAGTTTTTAGAAATCAGAAAATGTTCTCAAAACAAAAAGGAACACCTTCATTTGTCAGTTTGTCTGAAAAAGTCAAAATCATGGAGATACACGGTCTGTTTCAGAGCAGAAACACACACAGTTAGTTCTGAACCTCAGAAATGAAGAAGCTTTGATTGAGTTGGTGCAGTCTTCTAATCATCTACTGTTATTAGTCAGGTGTAAAGTGACCTGCCACAGGTGGACGTGCTGCTACGGTCAGTCTGTATTAGTTGCACAGTGATATCAGGTGCCATTAGTGAAATAAAAGGCGACAAGCTGCCATTATGGTGTCCATTCGTCTGCCGACTGACGCTAATTTGACAAGCATTCAAACAATGGCCTGTGCAGCTTGTTAAAAGTGTCATTTTGACGGCGACTGTGGCACACGCGCTGCATAATCAAACATATAAATCATAATTAAAATGTTCAGTCTGCATTGAAGGAAGATGCATGGGAATGAATGAGGTTTTTAGTGGCACGCCTTAATGAAATATTGACATACGTCTGTAATTAATGATCACGAGCACTTTACAATAAAGCCGAAAGGGTTTCCTTGTCCTTCAGTTCATATTTATTTGTAAAATAAAGTGTGGATCATTGAAACATTTGACTAGTTAAATATATGACACAAACATTTTATTGACTGATAGGAACACAAATAGTTATTTACAATGACAATGAGTTTTCTAGCCTTACAACAGTTGGAATACACCGGTTTTTTAATACATAAACTGAAAATACAAAGTTACAGTAAACATGCCTTTTGATAAAAATATCTTTACAAAAAAATGTACATTTCTATACAACAGTTGTCAGTTACACATCTCTACAAGACCCACGATTCTGGTTAAAACCTGCAACGATTCCAACAAACTGTCAGTATATTATTTCAGCGTTATTTTAAACTGAATACATTTTTTCTTTTAGTCTACCGATATTTGAAACAAACATGATAAGGACTATTTACAGGGCAAACTAAAAGTAAGCGTTGAGCCAGAAATGGTTTAATGACCTGGATAAAGTACAACAGTTAAAAGCAATGAGTTTATTTTTATTTTTTTATCTTTTAGTATTTTTGTAAAATATTCGACACATCACCATACTGTTCATTAAATAACAGGCTACCAGCAAAAAAGATAAACATGTAGCAGAGCCATTTCCCTTAGACATGTTTTTGGATACAAAAATAGTGCTAAATATTACACGTTATCATCAGACACTAATGTTGAATGAGCTGCGGGACAGATGTTTTACGGTTGCCACGGTTGACTGTTGTGCAAGGTGACCATTACTTGACATTTAATTAATTCTCCGTTTAAAAGGGTCAGTTCAAGCAAATTAAAAAACTATTTTCTCACGTACTCCTGGCGGTTTGGTTTTGTGCCAATAAAATACAATGGAGGTGAAGAGATTGTGGTGTTAAAAAAAACAAAACAATCGTTGAACAATTTTTTTTATTTTTATTTTTTTTTATCTCCAACACTACATTGTTCGGGTTATTAATCCACTTCATGGGAACCATTTTCCACTCAAAGTCAAATAAAATAGTGAAACTGATTCACCAAAGTCGTTAGGACATCGTTCCTGAAAAGAAACACTGCTGTTTGGTCAATTTATTTTTACCTTGATTGAGCTGAGGTGGATACAGGTCTGTTGCAAATCAAACCACAGCCGCCTGCTGGACTAGACACCACCAGGCGTTTGGTTTTGTAATTTGGGTGAAACGACGTCACTGAATCCAATGATTCAACAGGTATTAAGTAAGTATTAGAATACATTTATTGCAATGACAAGAGGCCCGTTTGCTTTCATGCTGTCCAAGAGGAGATATGTGGTGCCACAACTGGACTGCTTTATGCTTCCCGGCGCAAACTGATGCAAAAGAGTTCAGTCTGATTGAAACTGAGCGGCTCTTCAATGTCCCGTCACATTAAGAGAGGCGGTTGAATTGGCCCCTTATTTTGGGAAATTCTGTTTATATCACTGTACAGTGAAGTTATACAAGCAGCGGAGGAGGAGAGGTGTTAGTGGCTGCAGTGACTGCAAACGGCTCCTTATCAAACACGTTTCTCCATCTACACTATTACCCATCTCACCTGCTTTTTTTTTTTCTTCAGGAAAAAGCCAATCTAGAGGTGTTAGCACCTACAGCTAATCTACTCCAGGCGTGCCAGCTGATGGCTCAGAACCACGAATTACATTAGCACTATTAAAGTTGTTTGAATAGTGGCTTTAAAGCTTTAAAAAAAAAAAAAAAAATTAAATAAATAAAAAAAGGGCTGCGGTTGTAACCGATGCTACTGACCAATCAGCGTGCACGCCTGGTGCACATTAGCTGTAGTTCCCAACACGCACCTCCTTCTGAGAGTGGCTTTAAAGGGAAACTGAAAGCTTGAGACAACAAACACGCCTGCGCCACCGTTTGGAGTTAATTCACTCTCGTTACATACTGGAAGAAAATGGGCAAACATGATGCGAATAATTAACAGCAGAACATGCTGGGATCCAGTCACTGGCGACATTTTTCACATTGCGGCAATTTATTTATAAACGGAGGTTAATTAGAAATCACTCAGCTGAAGCTCAAGCTGCATTTTGAATTGTTTGCATGTTTACAGCTCCACGTGGCGGCGAGGAAACTGACTAATCTGAACACCAAATCATCCAGTTCTGGACAGGTCAGCTTCATGTGACCACAGTTTGGACTTATTAAAAGAGTAATGGAATACCGTGTGTATAGACTCACCTCTTATTTAGGCTGTTTAAAGGCAACATTAGCCATCGCGTGATATTTATTCAGAAACGGAAGCGATCTTAGATTTGATAATACCAAAGCCTCTCAATACATAATTTAAAATAATACAACTTCCACCGTTTCCAAAAACCTCGCCCCGCTCCCTCGCCTACATAAGACAGAATCGATGCAGGATGTCGAGGCAGGCGGGAGAGGAAGAGGAGGAGGAGGAGGAAGGGCGTTGACTCCTGAACAGCAGCAGTCCATGTTGGGATGCGCAGGCTGAGCAGGGAGCAGCGCACGGAGACGTCGGGGCGCCGCTCCCTGGCAGGAGGCCTGTGCCAGCGTTGGCTCTCTACCACAGGAAGCTCTTTCTGCTTCTGAAAGTTGGCAGGAGTTGGAATATATGATGGAACAGCCCCACAGGGCATTTGTGTGATAAATGGATAAAGCTGGATAAAGTTATGCTCACAGCTATTGGCTTACGTACGAGTCAAATCCGAACCAGACGGCACCGATGTCTCATTCATTTCCTGAATACCAGACTGCGGACTCGCAGGTTGTTCTGACTGTCATTTATTCATTTGATTTTTGAGCAACAACAGAAAGTCAATGAAAAACAGTTTGTGAAATTACAGCGCAAACACATTTCAGAAAAAGCTGCAACAATTTGATCAACAACATCGCGTTCCCTTCTTTTTATACATTTATTTCCTTCCCTTTTGTTTCATTTTTTCCCTTCAGGAACAGGATTAGTGCAAGACACGGTCAGCCTCTTGCAATGAAATATAAATTGCACAGAATATCCATGAGGCAAACTCAGGGCAATGCATTAAAATGGGTCTTGAATACATTTTCTTAAGAGAGCACATTCGCTTTGTGCTGCACGGTTGGGCATCTAAATGTGATTCAGCATCTCTTGAACACAACTTACAGTCCAGAATGGGTGTCTTGATCCCTCAGAGATCCTTTTCGGTCTCTCGAAGGTGATGATGAATTCTAATACCTCGACCGGGGGGTGTCTGCTGCCTCATCCTGAAGTGAAAAAGGAGGAAACTGATGAAAACACATTATAGGACTGTGTCCCCTCCTCAAACATGGTGGCTATTTATAATGCTGTAAATCTGATGGGGATTAAGAGGAGTGTTAAAGCTTGACCGTCTTGAATGGCCTCAGAAATGACTTGGTAAGTGCAGAAATATTTGCTGGTAGCCGGAGCTGCCTCCCTAATCCTCCCGTACACGACTTATTGAGGTTCTTCTCGCAGTGATTTTCTGTCCTTGGTAGGGCTGCAAGCAAAACATTCATATATCCTCCACATCCTCCAGTGGGATTTTCAGGTTTTTAAAAGCATGTGAAGAGGTTTTGTGAATCAGATACTGATAGAATGTTTGAAAGGCAGACATATGGAAAGGAAATGGAAAACTTAAGTGTAACATGTGGTTTCTTAAGAGGTGGATAGAACTGGGACTGGGACAGCAGACTCCTGGCAGGTGGGGGAAAACGTGTGGCATTAGCATTATATATAGCATTCATATTTAGTTAAACAATAGCGCTGTACTGAATACACTCGCGTATTTCCCAGAAATGTCAAACTATTCGTTAAAAAGGAGTTCAGGAACAAATGGGACGTTTGGGAGAATGAGTCTATTTGAACTATTTCAGTCTGGTGCCTTTTCTGCCAACCTTGAGATACACTAGCACAACACCTGTAACCATGGTAACTGTACACATTAAAGATGGTGACGGGCTTAAAAAGGTGAAAGCGATGAACATTTAAAATGCACGAATAAGACAAGATATTTCACTGGTGAAAAACGGACAGAAGATTCTTGAATATTTACTAAAAGCAGACTAAAACTAACAATCAACGACCAAAATGTGACTAAAACTAATTTTTGTCAAAACACTGAAACCAAATCAAAATCAGGTGCCAAAATGAACACTGCTTTCCGGTCTTTTATTTCCTCTGCTCACCCGCAAGCAAAAGAAGATGGTAACAGAGATCAACTGCATGTTACATCGACAGCCTGCGACTCATAAACACTGCTGAGCTTCCCCCGCTATGTAGAGCCAGCCAGCACCGAGCCAACTGATGATGCGGCTGCATCATTACCCACACCCCGAGAGGAGAGAGGCAGGGAACTCTTTACCATTCATACCCCCTTCTACACAATTCAATTAGATGCTTGTTGTTTATGGGCAGTTCTGGCCCATTGGAACGCCATTATTGCTCCCTGTGTTGAGTTTGGCATTAGCTGCCCTTCAGTGGAGCTGGTCCTCCAAATGTCAGAGCTTAAGACTTGATGATTTACGAATGTTTAGAGATGCTCAAGACTCAGTTCAGTGGTTATGGCTTTTAATGAGGACTGGCTGTCGGAGCCTCCAGGACCTTTAGCAGGCTTGTAAAACTAACTCACAGCTGCTGTAACGGACACCTGGATTAAACAGAAATCTAAAGCTCTTACCTGATCTCAGTTGTCAATATCCGATACGTGGTTCTCTATCTGAAAAAGAGAGTAAAAAAAGAAAGAAAAAGAGGGTTATACGATGAATCCGTTTTAAAACACAGGTTGTATTTCATCTTCTCTAAAGGTCATCGCTGATATACGCTCAACAAGAACAACCTGCAGAACAGTCTGTGTGGTATATGATCACGATCTGTGATCAGCGTGACCTTCTGGAAATAAATAAATCTGTCCCAGCACGTCTCTGAGAAATGTCTTCTATTAGCGAGGGCACCGGGCTTTCATCAAACATATCATGTCCATTCTCACCTGGTTAGTGCTAATAAATACAGCAGCATAGAGAAAGCATGGCCCCACTGCACAGCTGAACACAGATGAAACCGAGGAGAATTACTCTGTCAAGTTCAAGCATCAACATCAAACTGTGCGGTGTAAAATAAAACGGAGTGGAAGAAACAACATATGGGACATAATGCTTTAACTGCTGTGTAATATGGAGGTGGTATGTGGGTGTTTTAAAGCCCTCAGCATGCAGATAACCGTTATTAAGCTAAAAGACTATTTCATAAAGTTAAAGGGCAAGACTTTTGACCACATCAGTGTAAGGCAGACAGCAATTAGAATTTTTTAGTTTAAATCTACCGATCACATTCAGTTTTGAATATTCGAAGCACAAAAATAGAAGAAAACCACAATCTTTTTAACCAAAATCAACACCAACGTGCCAGTTTTGACCCGAGGTCTAGTTCAACTCAACATCTTACGTGACACTTCAAAAATGTACCAACAATGAATTGATAATGAAAATAAACGTTGCAGCCCCGGATGACAAAAGGTATTTTAAACCAGATTTTGTTCAAACACTGGTCAAAAACAATGGAAGGATTTAGGATGTATGAATCATTTCAACTCCAAGCACTCTGACAAGAATTAATCTACAAATAGAAACTATTAGTTGCTTAATAGATTCCAATACTCGACTGTCAGAAAATGTGAAAACTGTTCACCTTCAGACAAAATTACCAAACCTTTACTGGTTCCAGCTCGACTTGTGAAACTTGCTGCCTTTCTCCATTTTTTTTATTATTTGAAATGGAACACGTTTGAGTTTTAGAAGGTTGGTCGGACAAAATAAGCAATTTATGCATGTCACCTTGGGCTCATGGAATTTCTAATGGCATTTCTTTTCGTTTTCAGACATTTTATAGACAAATTCATTATTTAAAAAGAACAACAATCTTCTGGACAGATCGGCTTCTGTTGGCTGTTTCTATGCCGGTGCTACTTCAGTGACCTTGGGAAAGAAAACCTCTTCATACTGTTCTACCACTTCACGGTCAGATCCACACCAGTCCACGTAAGTCCGGTCTTGAGTCCTCTGCTTTAATTATAGCCTGTAAGTATTAGCATGTGTGTGAGCCTGTGCCTGTGTGTGGGCATGTGAAGAGCCTCACTTCCACTGTTTGAGCCGGGGTCAACAGGGAGAAACTGTCAGTGCAGGCGCCCTCACAATTCACTCATGTGAAGCCCCGCTCTCTCAGATCTGTGGCCATGAATTATTCTGGAAAATTAACTTTCAGAAGGCGAAGACTGCCTGCCTGCTTGAGATCTCCCAAATGGCCTTGCTCGCTCCCTCCCTGTCAGCCCTGTCAACGGTTTCTCTTACCAGATGGCGGCTGCCCTCCTCGTCGTAGTCGTCCTCGCCTCCATCGGTCATCTCTCCCGCCTCCACGTCCAGCGCCCCCTCGCCGGCCTCCTCCCCAGAGTTTTCTGCCGTCTCTGACACGGACTCCTCGTGCAGGGAGTCGCAGTTGTCCTCGTACTTTCTCTGGGCCTCTGAGTGACGAAGGAGGGCACAGAGATTTAACTCACTCACCGTGTAATGGAAGAAAAGTTTACGAACTGCCTCGTTCTGTTTTCAAACTCTGCAGAAACTACTGGACTACTTTGACCTCATCCTACACCCTGCCAGCACCAAATGCATTCTAACATAACAGACACCTTTTAACTAATGCAGCTGCCAAACTGTGAAAAGTGAAGTATATAAATTGGCAAATTTGGGCGTCATGCTAATGTTTCTACTTGACACTAAAGTACCAAATATTTTTATTTGACTTCATGTAATTTCATACTTTTTCATTTTTAGATACCACATAGGCCCAATGTTGTTAAACAATGCATGCTGTATTTTTCTGAAGAATACAAAGAAATCAATATTGGTATCATCTAAGATTACAATTATTGATTACAAAATATATGAATTACAAAATCTAACTTATTAACTTGGTGTTCAGCTGTCAGAGTTAAAAGATAAAATGCTCCAGAGTTTGAATAAAACATTACAAACATGGTCACATGCACAACATGGCATAAAGTCTAAACGTCCTTCACAGTGTCCCGGAGTGTAGGGCATCTATAAAGACCTCTCATATAAACTGAGTCAGCATGGCGTTGACACCTGTCTGCGGTTATGATGGAGAGCTGCAGTGCTCTTATCTCCCCCAGTGTCACTAAGGCTTATGGCCCGTGTGCGCTCTTAATTTCCCCCAGTGGTCGCGTGTCCTTTTCTCACCAGACTCGGCTCTCTGCTGCTTCTCGATCTTCTCCAGGCGTCCCAGCAAAGAGTCGATCTTCATCTTGATCTGAGTCAGCTCCCGTTTAATAGTCTGCAGCTGGTCCGTCTTCACTGCTGGGGAACAGAAACACACAGATTCATTTATAGCTACTTATGTTGGGTTTAGTTTGTCCTAATTTCATTCATACATACATTTTAGTGCCGCCGCTTCATACAGTTTATCACTGACTGCATGCTGTCATCCCTTAATACTCTTAGTTTTTTTATTTTTGGATATCATATCATCACTCTGAGTCACACTTTCCTCAGGGAAGAACATCTCATCTCATCTGGCCAATTGCAAAGTTCCCCTGCCGAATCTGTGGACCTGCTGCGTTCAATTTGAAGATTAGTGCACGGCTTACGCCCACCATGCTGTGCAGTGCTGCTCAAGTTTTGCTCAATAAGGCCAGTATCTGAACAAACTGCATAAAATCTTTTAGTTGAGCATTAGATGATTATATAAAGCACAAGAGACTGTTTACACGTTGGGGTAGTATCTGCTTGGTTGAGTGCATATTGTAAATGTCAGGTAAAAGCCTTGTCTTGCATGCACAAGAGATTCACAGGAAACGATACAACATGTAGTCTCATTGGTTTACTTTTCACTCCTCTACAGCCATATTAGAGCTGTATTAAGTTACTCTTCATTTCACTGTTGCTGCTTCACATTAAAAAAATAAAAATACAAAAATCAACAGGAGAAACACTATTACTTTGAAGCAGTCACAGGAAACTAAATGTATGTGTATCTACTCTGTTAGCTGATACACCAGTTCCTCTCTGAATTTCTGACAATTCAGTAGCTGCTGAACGAGTGACCAGTAACCACGCGTGTCGCCAAATCAACCAGGACTGAAATCATAGCACTTAAAAAGTAAAAGATTTTCATTATTTTAATAAAACAGCATGACTGCCAATGTATTTGAGTTTATTATTAAGTTTGAAGACTTATATTTACACAGTAGTTTTCTAGATATCTGGATTTTACTGGTCCCAATGGAAGGTAGCTGCTACACAACTGTACATTTGTAATTAGAGTGTAATTGGAGACAGTGTTCAACTGATATACTTTTTAAGTTAATCTAAGTAATTGGTCATCTAGAGCCTTTTATTCAGTCCACGGCAGCTGAACATACAAAGAAGTTATCCTACAGGAAAGCATAAATCACAAATTCCAAATATAATAGAGTATTGATTTTGCATTAAGAATATTTTATTCCATCCTTTAAGATTAAATTGACAGCTGCTTCTAAACTCAACATGAATAACTTAACTCCAGACAGCTGTCTCAGAATACGATCTCTGTAGTACCAAACTGCATTGTTCTTTCCATAAAATAAAGCTTCATCAACAACAACTGAAATCCAAAAGGTAACACAGCAGTGGAGGACAGTCAAATGAACTGAAGCCGTGAAACGTTCAAATGGTCCAAATGCAGCTCATTCGCCATTTGAAATATTCTAATATTATTGAACATAATGCAAAACAGTACTTTTGTCTGGTAATCCAGGGTTGTTGAAGAAACACTAAAGTGTTTTTATTTTCATTTTTACATTTCATACATGCATCTTTGCCTGATGATTGCCTCATTAACAGTCCCTCATGAGAAACGGGGGCACAATTTGCTCTCCCACTGCGTCTGTTTACTGCATCATGAATAATTGCCCTCCCCTTTCTGGTTTGCTTTGGGTCTTGCGCTCAGTGTTCACTCTACAATACACATCTCAGCTTTGGGTAAATGAAGCGTAACCGTATCATGTCAAAGTTTCAGTCGTAACCTTGATATGTCACATGGAAATAACATCTGTTGAAAATAAATAAATATATTCCTCTGAAGGACGTCACCATTAATTCAATCTGGCACGTCTCACGGTTGCTGAAACGTGTACTCCTTAGCAGCTTGAACTGAGCAGATTAAGGAATTTAGACCATAAAGTAATAAGATAATCTTATTCCTTAACCCTCGGCAGCTGAAATGTGTCATCTTTTTTGAGAGGAGGGGAACAACAGATACTAGAAGTTGAGGGGAAAACATAAAATTCTCTTTGACACCTATCATATTCTGTCAGGGCTGGAAAGTGGATGGATGAGTGCTCGGTAAACAAACCCACGAGTTCCTGTAAAGCTTCAGCCGGGGAAATCAGAGGCAGGAGACACGCACAGAATCCAAACATTACTCTCCATCAGGTCTGCATGCGGCTCATTAAGTTAGATTCTTTGATTTATATTTACACCCACACCATATCACAATACAAGAGCCACTTCTACAGAATGTCTGAGCGCCATTATGTATGAGCAAAAAAAAAAATTATGCATAAAACATCTACAGCTAGAGACGATGTCAGTGCCTGATAAAAATGTGCATTAGCTCGCTGTAAACTAGATTCCTGCAAAAGGACATCTGAATCTTTCACTGGAATTCACGCTGAAGAAAACATCACATGCTGCCCAGGTACGGTCCAATGCATACTGTGCATAATTGTCGACACGTCTTCAAAACGGAGCAGGGTGATTAATGTGCGCGTGGGAAAGAGAAAGAAAGAATTTATTACCGCACTAAAGTTGATACATGGGTAATATCTGTGTCGAGTGAGTCTCATGTTGTTTTGTAAAGCAGCAATGAAGACTTAAAGCTACAGAGAAGCACAAAGTCGACCTTTGTGGAGGGGAAAAAAGGGGAAGACATTGGAAATACACATCTTGATGGTGGGACACACTGAAGGGTCTTTATCTCCTCAGTATCACCTGCTTCCATGTGTGCAAACCAACATGCATGAATGCGCACACATGTACGCTCCCTTCCTTATTCCACTATTCTCGGAGCTCGCTCTGGCCGGCTTACTAGTCGACCTTTGATGATAAGAAAGTGTGCAATACTTTCTAATTTATCGCCACCTCCAGGCCCTTTTCCTTTTGTGCCATCAGTCACATAAGCTGCAGAGAGAAAACATTCACATCCTAATCCAAGTCATCAACGCAGCATCTTTAAATAGCTCTGGTTAAAGAAAAAGAAAAGGGGGGGGGGGGGGGGGCAATTTAAATTAATAAACAATATGAAAGATTTGGGCAATGAGTAATGGATCTAATTTTAGGACCTCATGATGAACCACAGAAATTGTATCTTGGGGATAGGGGGAATCTCTTGAATCACTGGTCTATGAAGATTAAACTGGACAAAGAGTTTTGGGGCTGGTGATGTTAATGTAATTCTAAATAGTTGTCGAAAAGTTACCAACTTGGACAAATAAACATTAAGGGGATTCTGCGAAAAATTGTTTTAAAAAGATACAGTTAAAACCCCAGATTTTTGAACCATTTTTATTACTTTTTCACTTGTTACTTAGGAAACATATGTGTGTTTTATTTTAACGTCGGATTACTTCTTTTTAAAAAGGCCGCGCTCTGAATACAAGTACGTACGGGAGTTTGTTACATGATTTAAGGGCATTTCCAACTTTATATGGTTTGACAGCGCCTCATGATTGTATGCGTGTATTTTGAACTAGTAAATGTGATAAAATGTGCATGTTTTGTAACAAGTGCGAATAAAATGGAACAAAAAGGTGAGAAGATGCCTCGAATTGTACACATTGTTGTGTCTCTGTAAATAGGGCTGCACATAGAGCCGTCACTAACTTTTTTTTATTTATAGTTTGGTGTAATAAAATCAAATGCCAGCAAATTGTGGAAAATGTCCATAACAAGTTCCTAGTGGCCATGGTGCTTTCAAATGTATTGAATTGCATATTGTCAAAAAAGTCCAATATACAGTTTAGCATCATAGAGAACCGAGAGTACGAGGAGGTTTGAGCAGCTGAACCACTGAATGACGATTACTTCATTGATTTATTTTCTGTCCGTCAGCTGATCCATTATTTGACTAATCATTACGGCAAACTCAAAGAATTTGCCTATTGAAAGGGAACGTAATCCTGAGTTAGTTTAAATTTGGGTTTTACTTTTCATTCATTAGATATTTGGACAGCTGACTGAGAGAAAGAAAGGAAACACTGGGAGAGAAAGACGGCAATAAAATGTGACTACTCATACTACACACACCACATTCAACATTTAGCTCTTGTGGTCATACAGTATACAGTCACTTTACATTTGCATTTATTCCATTTAGCACTGCGATATTATATAGAGGTTAGACTATCACTTCACAGCTTGTTTCTGTGTTCTTTTTCTTATATTAGTGTGTGTTGGTGTTTCAGTATTTAAGCTACTGGATGCCTAAAATGTCCCTCTGTATCAATAAAGAATCTAATCTATTTTAAACGATTGTGTCTCATTCTAAATGCAGCCTGTGACTTTAGAGAACTGAACACAACCAAAAGATCAATTCATCATTTACACTCTTTGCTTGACAGACACAATAGGCCAGAAGCCAAATCCCGTCTTCACAAACTGACAGTCAACAGTGTCTCTCAAAGAGGGTTTAATGTGATAAAAACACAAAGCTATCCATCCTCATGGTTTCTTTTATTCCCCCCCTCAAGTAAATTATTACTTGGGCAGTCCGAGTGGTTTGAACTGCCCACACAAAAACCACCATGTTGTTAGGACAAGCTAACCTTATTTCGCTGTCCAATCTATCCAGGCCGAAGTCAACACAAACAGAGATTTTTTTTTCACCGTACTGGCAGGGGCACTGCTTAGACAGAGGAGAGAATTCATCGACTCTGTCCAAAAAGAGGATGTGGGATGTGAGATGGGCTAACCCCCCCTGTCTCTATAATACCAACTGCAACTGGGTCCTCCTGACAGACCTTACCAAGCTGCTCGCGCTGATAACACTGGCCTAGACGGGCAACAATGAAACAAACACTGCAGCCAATTACACAGGCTACAGATAGAGACTTACGTTTAGGAAAACACAGCTGACCACAGCTCCACAGAGATGGCCCCAATCTCACATTAATTACATTTAGCAAGTTTTAATGCATCACCAGTTAATCAGAGCACCGAATGAGATCCAGATGGATCCTGGGTGACAGGAATAGCATGGGTGCTGCTCGCAAAGCTCGGATTATATTTGTGTTTGCGATTTAGTGTTTTGCACTACATTGCAGTGTGGCTTGTTCTGAGCTGCTGGAGTGAATTAAATAGCTTTTTATAGTGGCGCGGCGTAAGTAGCAGAGCTGAATCATGCCGCTGCTTTTCCTCTCAGAGCCATGGTTTTGAGATTTGCATTAAGCCCTCGGTTTTTGAAAAGGACAGAATGCCATTAGCGTAATTAGGCCGTGTTCTTTTGAAAAATAAAAATTAAATAAAAGTCTGACTAGTCTGGTGTGAACACAAGCACCTTATTGTACGTACGTTTGAGCCCAGAGGAGGAGGAGGATGTGGGAGGTCTGGAGGATGAAGAGGAGGAAGAGGACGTCGTTTTGATGGGGAAGGAGGTCTTCCCGCGGCGGGAGGAGGGAGCGAGCACCCTGGAGCGTTTGAGGGGGATCACGGCTCTGGGTGGGGGGGCCACTCTGCCATGGTAGTCAAAAAGCCTCAAGAAAAGAAAAAGCCATAATGTTACACTTCACTTCTAACAGTTTTTCTATAAGTCACTGTCTTTTCTATGAGGCCCTATAGCATTCAAAAAGTGTCCATCAACTAGATCCAAAAGGTTTTTCCATTTATTTTACCATTACCTCTTTCTAAAGCCTATCACCTGTTCCCAGTATAGTATTTCGAGATAGATTTTCTGTGGATTTTTCTTGGGTTCTTTCTCTCCAACGGCACACATAAAACAAAAGACAGACATTACAGTTCAACTCTACCAATATGTAAACCATCCTGGCCACTGCGTGCATGCAAATCATCCCTTCACTTATATTCCCACTCTTCTTAAAAGTGAAGGAGACGAAAAAAAGAGGGTGCTAAATGTCAAATGAAGGTGTCAGCTTTGACTGCTGTCAGTGACATTGTATGTCTGTCACGGCTCTCAACAAGTTTGACATTTAGAAAATGTCTCCACAGATCAGCACTATGATCACTGGCGGATAAATAAGAGAGAAAACAAGTGTTCCTTCATTAGCATGTTTCCGAATCGCATGACTGATCTGTTCAGCCATTTACTGAATTACATCTGACAGGGGAACCTTTAATGAAGAGGAGTCGTCAGTCTAAAGACAAGTCCTACTGACCGCAACATCTCTCCCCTGAATCATGACTGTCCGATCATAGCTTTGCAAACATTACTAGGTGCGCCAGGTCTGTCAAGGCTTTGGATTTCTCCACAATACTACATATTACATACATTTATGTTTTTTTTAGCCTTTCCTAAAGCAGAAGAGGGATGTACAGAATGGATTAAGCAGCGTGTTTCATCTGCTTTGATTTAACCTGTAATGTTTTGTATGTTAACCAATAGTAAAGTACTAGTAACCACAGAGCATTAGTTTGTGGGGTTACAAGCTAGGTTAAAAAAAGATTCTCAATTTAAAATCACCTGTTTTTATCCAATTCACCTAACGCGCAAACGATAGCCCAATTAGCTAGCTAGCTGAGCAAATCTCCTGGAGAAAGTTGCCATTTCAGCCAGTTGAAGGTTAAATATGAGAAGCCTGCTTTTGTTTACCTCTGACCGTATCAAGGATCTTTTGTTAAAAAATACAAACTAGGAATTTTGAGTGGTAAATCTGCCCTCGCTGTCATTATTAACGGCTTATGTGAAGTGAGAATGGAAAGCCTGACAAGCATAGCAACAGTGACTAAGGGGGACAGGGGTTTAGCTAATGGTCAATTTCTTTCCTTGTTAAATCCCAAATTTGATAACATAATGTGAATGATACATACCTGCTGTAGAAATCATCCCTGTAGTACTCGTAATCAAATTCATAACCACTATGAGGGAGACAAAAAGAGACAGAGAGGGGAGGAGGGCGCAGAAAGACAGGGAGAGAGAGAGAGATAAAGAAAGGATGGGTTGTATTAAGGGGAGCCATTTTGGATCTGTCAAAAGTAAGCAGATCAAACTCAAGCAGTTTTGACTGGAATGGATACGCTCTAGTTTATGCCTAAAGCCCACTGCAGGTTAAGCAGCAAGCCTAAGCCACGCTGACATGCAAAGACCAGAGTTCAACCATGAACAAAGTTTCAGAGGGGAAATGCAGAAAAATCTTTTCTTAGACGCTGGAGAGGAAAATCAATGTCAAGTACACGCTCAGGATGACAACTAATTTAGAATTCAGAAAGAAAAAGAAAATAAAGAGAAGAGGAGCAAAGAAGGAGCTGTTTTGAAATGTTGCTATTCTCAAGGGAATTTTAAATAGGATTAATGCATTATTATTTCAATTTAGGAGAAGTGTAGTGTTGGTTTTTGCCTCTCCTGTTCCCTAATTACCATAATACATCTTGGCTGTTTTCAGCTGCAGCTATAAAATGCAAATGAGGGTTTATAATAACACAATGCACAAACTAATAAATTAGTAAAATAAGATGTGCGATGCAACAAATCAACAATTCAAAAAGGCGAAAATTGGTGGGAATATAAGCTTTGCTAATGGACAAACTATCAGAGCACACAAAAGAGTGTCCCAGTGAACAGAAAAAACATGTCTACCCCTCTGACACATTAGACTGCAGTAAACAAGCACTGCTTTGATCTGTTTGTGACCAGGAGATGTGTGCGGGGCAGAAAATCAGGGTCATGCTTAATGAAGCTTATACAACAGCATCTCCTTTGAGCTCTACAGGCCTCTGCAGAACAAACTCCAGTCAAGGCTGAGAAATGTGGAGAGCATTAAAAAGTCAATTAGAAATTCAAGGTTCAAAAGAAAAAAAACATAATAGGAATTCTGGTAATCAAAATATTACTCCACATTTACATCAGCAGGAGCAGCAGGATGTGAAAGATTGTTAATATTTGTGGAAAGAGATGCACCTTCGCATGTGAAGGAGTATGTTGTCTTACCTATAAACAGCTGAGAGCGGCCGTTTGGAGCCTGCTTTAGGCCTGTATGGCTTGGGCTCACCTGCCATGTTTATGTCTGCAAAGATACATACACAAAACACACAGACAGAACACTTCAGTCAGTCATTCTTGTACTTACATAAATCACGCATAAAGAAAACACCCCATTTTGCATTAATGAGCAGTAAACAAGTTATATTGTAGTGTTTAAATGTATTTGTGAAACTACACCTGTGAAGCATCCATATTGGAAAGACCGTAATAAAGACTTTTAGATATAAAAAAATGACTTCACTGCAGGTTTCTGCAATTCATGAACCAAAAAACTAAACACCACAACAACAAAAAACCCTGCAAACTTGGAAAATTTCAAGGAAGCACTTTTTATTTTAGGTCAAGAATGAACCTCCAAGTTCAACATCTCTTCTCGAGTTCTGAACACGTTTTTAAATGTAAGGATTTGTTAATGAGCGTAATCACATACCATTAAATACAATTACAGCTCTGTTATACTTTATCATCATCATCATCATCTACACACCAGTTACAGATGATTCATAGGAAAAGTGTTGACATATACATGTCCTTATACCTGCTTACAACTACAATAGTGCGTTACTATTAAATGAACATTACCCTACAGCATGAGGGGTATTATAGGATTTCATTCAGAGCCTAACACCACTGTTTTCTACTTTGCAGTGTAACTCACTTTTTAAAAAAAAGCACAGAATTGTGTCAATTAAAGTTAAACAACTTCCTTTAAAAATCCTCACACAGAGCGATAGCTCATCATGTAAGTGATGGTGATGCATATAGGTCAAAGCAGTGCACGAGCACAAAAAGTACTACTTCATTATAAAGAGTAAAATATCAATTCAAGCTCTCCAGAAGCTATGTGCTATTTCCACTGTAAAACCTTTCCTGCAAGATTTAAATAAGCAACACACAAAGCTCCAATACTGTAGGACACATTTAGTAATGCCTAGGTGCATTGTGAGAGCCAATTTCCCAAGGCGAGAGTAGAGACCTTGCTACCATGCACTGGAAAGATTGCAAAATGAAAATTCTTGTTGTGAGACAGGAGAGAATCCTTCAAAACACAAAAACAATGAAAAAGAATAAACTCCCAACAAAAGCTGGATGTTAGGGGAGCTTTGATTTATAGCTGGCCGTTTGTTCTTTGTGTTAAAAAAATTGCACCATCAGGTGTAGAGTTTTGTGACCAAGCCAGTCTGTGAGTCAGTGAGCAAATTTTTCAAATCGCTATCTGTGCATTGCCAAGGGTGTTGCAAGGTCCTCGTGTTTTAGGCATAGTCTGAGTGGCTTCCGGGAGAGGAGCCAGTGGGTCAAAATAAGCAAGTAAAATACTCAAGAGGCGAGGAAAAAGGTCCAGAAACTTTATTCATGCGGACATGAGGTTATATCCATGAATTAAAGTAGGGAATAGTGCATGAGAATAACACCTCTGAGCCTCAGTAGTAAAAGTAGCATTCTCATCTTTATCTGAGGTCAGGTATGAGCTGCACAAACATTATCCTCATAAAAGATGAATGAACAACACAGACGATTTTGAAGAATACGGATCGCTTGAGGCAAAAAGTGAAACAAAACTTAAATACTTTCTGCATAATCTGACCAAAGGCAGCAGAATCCCATCATATGCTTTTTTTTTTTTGTTATAAATCGTCTTTGATATCAAACAACTTTCTGCAAGCATCTGCATGCTTAAGCAGCGAGGTACTCAAAAAGGCTGTTTCATAGCTGGCAGGATCAAAGTTTAAGAGAACAATATACCAATCAACAAGGTGCCCTTGAGAGACTAAGCCCAGCCCTCCTCTGTGTTCTCCAGCTCACTCTGGATAAGTGCCTCGTAGGCACATAGATCACTTAAAAAGGCACGTTCTTATCAATTGTTGTTGGTTTTTTGCATGCAGCCATATTCTCACTATCGTTCTGTCCCTTCCAGCAATACACATTTGCTTGAATAATTTATGCGGTCACCCTGCCTCCCTCCTTACCCTCCAAACACCAAACAAGTGGAAGCGCCCCAATCCCCGGGAGTGGAATTTCACTGGGGTGAAAATGAGCTTCTGGCAAACTCCTGCCTCCTCCTCCCAGTGGCTGCTCTCACGAGAAATAGGATTAAACCCTGGTCTGTTTGTGTACTACCTACTTAGACATGCTACAACACAGACTTTTTATGCAGAGCTGCATGACCAAATGAGAGAGAGAGTGTGTGTGTGTGTGTGTGTGTGTGTGTGTGTGTGTGTGTGTGTGTGTATACTTGATGTATGAGCATGTTGGGCTTGACCATGAAGCTGATTTAGGAGATAATTGGGATTTTGCTGATTAACTTGAAGGTTTACTTAGAGACTTATGAAGACCAAAGCTTCAGTTAGCCCACAACAACCCAGCTAAATACAAGTGGCATCCAAAACCTAAACCCTGACCCTAACCCAGATCTTTTTTTGTGACCACAGGCAGTTACTATATGGTTCACATTAACTCTGGAAAGCCAAATCCTTGCTATTCTCTCCTGTCGAGCGTCACATCAGGTTCAGCTGCCTTTGATTGTGACTGCCAAGATAAGTCTGATAAGAGCAGAGTCCACTGCAGCAATCAATACTACATTTTCAGCATGGTTAACGTTTGCTGTTACTAGCTTCTTAAACAAGAGGATTTTTTCTTCTCTGTTTTACAGCATTGTAAATTTTGTCTTTTACGATGTTCTAACATTTCGTAGAAACAACGATTAATCAATAATCACGATCAATCAAGTACTTCAGCATTGCTACCAGCTCAGAGCTTTCTCCCAGTCACCCAGATTCTGACGCATCTCATATGCTGATCAATTCAGTTAATAGAGAACAGCCTAAAGAATAGTAAGACCTAATAGATATATGGCATTTGCTGTGTGAAATAGTGCATCTGCACCTTTTCCCTGAAAGTTAACGTTTCATTCCATAAAAGGTTTATTACTTTTTTATGACGGTTGCTGAATTTCAACCAATTTTTCTTCATTACTCGTTTCTTCACTACTCCTAAACTAAATTTAAATCAGTTTGGACTTCAAATCCTGACTTCAACTAAAGATCATTTTCATTACTAATAAATCACTCAATTACTTTTTTCCATAATCAATTGTTGAGTCTATATATTGTTAGAAAATAGTGACATATTTTTGTCCAAAATCCAAAAGATATTGAATTTATAGTTATAGGCGTGAAACATAGAAAAGGAACAAATCATTATATGCCAGAAGTTGAAACCAGCTAATGTTTGGCCTTTTTGCTTGTCAAATCACAAAAATAAAGGAAATAAACAGCGTATAATATATAACAGAGTTACGTGGTGGTTATGTTTGTCTGTCAAAGAGATACATGACTTTAACAGTGCATCTATACTATCCTGACTCCGGTTTGTGTGAGCAAGACGAGACATGTTAAGGATCATCTCTGATGCAGCTTTTAGCAGAACACTTTGCATCTGTGCAGCCCCGAGCACTGGATTTGGCATGACCGGGATGTACTCTGGATCAGGGACCAAGACTGGGTGCTTCATTCTACCGTTTGCCAGTTATTCTCCTCTTTCCCAGTGGGTTGTCTGCCTGCTCGATCTGCAGCTCGGTCAGGCGGGGACAAGGGGCGGAGTTGTCTGTGGTGCTGAACGAGGGTTTTCACAGATCTGTTGCTCTGCTTTGTCTGGGCAGCGAATAAAAGATAAAAAGCTCGCCCTCGCAGCTGCGTAAACGTACACATGATGCAATTTAAGTTTCGCAGACCTGAAATTATTTATAGACTTATAGAGCGAGGGGGAGGGTGTCGGTCTGTCTATAGATACTGAAACAAGCACAACCCAGGTATGTATAAATATTTAAAAGGTAACACTGTTACTGTTACTGTCACTGTTACTGTTGTTGACTAAGGACTAGTGGGGGTGGAGGGTAAATTGCAGTGAAAAGACACACAGAACATAAGTAATCACTGAGGACAGACCGGTGTTCCTCTGTCAAGAAAACAAGGATCCGTAACTCCCCGAAGCGACCTGCCCATGTGTTTTATTGGTCTCATTTGTTGCCTTACATCTCGTCTGCCTCAGACTCATGCTGCCTGTTCTGTCCTCGGCCTCCCCCTATCCTTCAACATCACTTTCTCCACCTCCATTCAGCTTGCTTTCCCTCCGTCACCTTCCCCACCCCAGCCTCAAACACATGCACTCACACCTCGCCTATCCATCACTCTCTCTCACATCCCGTGTTTCTCGCCGTGTCTCTGTGCTCACAGAGGAAGCTCATTATGAGACATTTCAGTGCCGAGCATCACCTGTGGGGCCTTTTCTTTTTGACACCTGTGCCGTCAAGGAAATCTTTGCAAGTCGTATTTCTCCCGTCCTTTCATTAGCAAGGGATGAACAACAGCAGAGCAATAGAAGTCGAGGCTTTGAATAAATCAAGGCTATAAACTGAGCCATATGGTGACATATTGCAGGGGATGAGAAAGTACTCCTGTGAAAATGAACAGGACCCAAAATCATAAGGAGAGGGGGAGTCTTGTGAGAATGCAGGGAACAGGAGGACACTCTCATATTCCTGGAAGGAATATGAATGAATTCCTGGAGTGGGCACAAAACCTGCTGGTCCTGCTGAAGCCACAGCAAAACCAGACCGTAGTCTCTCTTGCTGTCTGTTTCAGTTTCCTTAAAGAGACTTAATACCCTTTCTTCTGCTCTCTTAAACAGAAGAGGGAAAATCTGCTAATAGCCCGAGGCTTCAGAGGAAAGCTAACAAGCATGGGTAGCAGGGGTCACCACAAGGTCAGAGAGGGGGGAGAGGCAGATAGATTGCATCAAGTGAGCCAAAAAAAACAACCCTCTTTATATATTAGCGTGGGCACGGTGCTGGAAGACGAACAGAAGGGCAGATTCCTCAAAATGTTCTGCTTTCATCAACCATAATGCTGTGCTACTAAAATAACAACAATTCAATCACTTAGCTTGCAATAGCTTATTTTGCACAGGCCTTTCTTCAAATTGTGGTGATCACATTGTCTAAAGCCACATCCATCAATGTAGTCAGTCATAATCAAGATAAACCACCAGTCAAACTGCAATAAGCATTAATAAATACAGGCTCAATCCTATTTACAGCTCCATAGACCAAAATCCACTTAAAGTGACTGATGCCCTTCACTTGAATTAAGCTGTGAATGAAAACACACAAAAAGCAGAAGTTTGCATGTCAAACTTTTTTGGATTTAAGTCAAATTTCACACACAAAAGATGTAATTACACTCTTTGGCCACTATGTCACATTAGCTTCAAAGCCTGGGGCTTGATTATAACCTTAAATATGTCTGGGCGCTCATACAGAGACCGAAAATAAATGGGTAGGGATTCTGTCTTTGTTAAGGACAAATACATGTTATGATATGTTTGATAGAATACCTTGATAATAAGTCAATATTTTGTGTGCATTAATGCCAGTAAAGAAACATTATAATACAAACTGCAC
>JAVQJD010002392.1:0-30518 GCA_036023655.1 Nannoperca australis
GAGCTGCTGGTCCAGTTCTACACTGCCATCATCCAGTCTGTTCTCTGCACCTCCATCACAGTGTGGTTTGGATCACCACACAGGACAGGAACAGACTACAACGGACAGTGAGGACTGCCCTCCATCCAGGACCATCCAGGACTTATACATCTCTAGAGTCAGGAAACGGGCAGGAAGCATCACTGCAGATCCATCACACCCTGGACACAGCCTGTTCCAGCTCATCAACTCTGGCAGACGCTACAGAACAGTGTTCACCAGAACCACCAGACACAAGAACAGTTTCTTCCCACAGGCCGTCACCATGATGAACAGTTGAGACCAGTCTCATAGTACCTGGATCATTCAGGTGCTATGACCCTGGGACACAAATGTTCACTGCACTGTCCAGTTCAACAAGTCAACAAGTTATACAAGCTGTACATTTGTATATTCTGTATATTTGGTATATTTGGTATCATATATGTCTCAATATCATTCTGTACATTAATCATAGTTGTATCATAGTTGTATTTATTCCTTGCACTCTGCTCTTATTGCACTTTATTCTTGCACATTCTTTGTCTACTACATGTATGTATAGGAGTCAAATTCCAAGTATGTACACATACCTGGCCAATAAAGCTGATTCTGATTCTGATTCTGATTCTGACTGAAGACTTTTGCAAAGACGCAGCAGTGCAGGAAGCAGAATTGAATGCAACCCTCCAGGATTAGTATATATTCCCAGGAGAGCCTTGCTCTCCGTCTTTCTCTGTCTGACAAAGTAGGATGAGCGTTTGGCAAGGACTGCCGTGCTGGAAGCTGACAAATGAACGCCATGCTGGCCACAAGAATGTGGTTATGAAACAAACCAAAACTTAATGCAGCACTCGGCCAAAAATGATACACACAGTACAACGATTACAGGCTTTAAAATATGTCAGCGTTCACAGGCACAACACACATATTAATGTGCTACAGACTGGAGCATCTCCATTTGTTGTACTGGTGCAGCCATGAAAACACACAGCCATGGGTTTTAATATTTCACACAGTCTAACATCATATAGCTTCAACGAAGAGAAGGAGCAAGTTGAACAAGGGGATACTGAATATATATATATAGATGTATTATATATAAATTTAAACAACAGGTACGCACGTAACAACCAGAACCACTAACAGTGCTGCCAAGACGGAGTATCACTCAAACACGCACCGTATTCATACTGTAGAGGGAGGTTAGCACACTGCACAGACTACAAGACGATTGCTAACTGATGCCAACACCCTGCCAGATCTCTTTATTATTGCTCCATGATCATCCACGCATTACCTAGCGTGTGCCTGTTGAGCATGAGTACAGTCTTTTCCAGCGGCCATGGCAACGGGGAAGATTGATTGCGCTGCATGTGCAGGAAGTGCTGCGAGGACAACAGGATGTGCCCTGGCTCCGCCGCCGAGGGTCGAAGAATTCAAGGAAGTTATTGTACCTTGTGGAATGGGCTCAGGAATGCAATATGTCTGACGTTTTTTTTTCTTTTGGTCCGAGTCGTATCACATGTTGGAGGCGACAGGCTTTGAAGATAATGTGACCCTGTGTGATACATGTGTGACACTGCGCTGGGACACGGATGTTTGCGGTCACCCACCTCCACATACTCCTCGGCCAGCCTGAAGGCTTCAGACGGGAATAAAAACCTCTCACTTGAAGGTGGTTATCAGCAAAAATAGAGATACGCTCATTGAGCCATCAAAATCTGATGGAGGCAGAGTTCCAGATGAAATAAACAGCCGGTGTAAAAGCAGGAACTACTTGAACCCCCTGAAATTTCTCTTTATATAGCTTAAACTTTCTTTAAACATGTTCAATATGCTCAAAAGAAATATTAAGCCTGCAATGTTTCCCCAAAGCAAATCCAGGAAAAAGGCAGAAATCCCCCCGTCTTCGTGTATTGTGCATTGAGTCTCAAACCCTGTTCTTTAGATTTGACCTTTGCTGAGGCACGTAGTCAATCAATTGATTACATAATTTCATCATCAATTCATTTAAAATAATAATAATAATCGTTTAGGTCATGTATCAAGAAAAAGTGACCAACATTTGCAGGATGCAGCTTCTCTAATGTGAAGATTGTCTGTGTTTGTCTACGTTGCATCGCTGAGAACTGAACACCTTTGGGTATATATACTGTATAATTCAGCATATTTGGCCCTTTCAAAAAGCTTGGGATGTTTTGCTGCATGCTTCATGCACTATTCCCAGAAACTAAATCATCTACAACAATAATTTATATTTGATTAATCATCAACTATCGATTTGGTGGTTTCAGTTTGTGTAATGTGAGGATTTACAGCTTTTTATTTTCACTGTATATGCATATTTGGACTTTGAAGATGTTACTTTGGGCTGTGGGGAAATGTTAGTGTTTCTGTTTCATCCGTGCGTACAAACTTTAACTGCTGCCTATTATGTGTGTTTTTAAGCCAGAGTTTACTGTCAAAATGTAGAAATGTCTTTAATTGCTTTTTCTATCCAGCACTTGACCCGCTGATCTTTTACAGATGTATACGTGACTGTCTTTGCCACTGATAACATAACAAACGTAATCAGTCATTTAAACTGCACACTGCACACCTCACTTGCTCCAGGAAACCTTTAAGAAAGCTGAGCTCTTAATCCTGTCTCTCCTCTCCAGCCTGTGGCGGCCTATTCACACTTTTCCTGCAGACAGATTATGCATCCGGTAGCCTGACACTCTTAACTAGCGCGGTGTTTTTGATCTGTGGCCGTGTTCTGGATGTTTCCGTTGTGACAGCCCTTCTCCCCGACGCGTGGATGGAGCTGTCGTCCCATAGGTCAGAGGGCAGCGGGGTCATGGGTTAACGCCACGGGCTGCGCTCCAACAACAAACAAGTTGTCCCCAAATCCCCAAGCAGGGGCTGAAAGGCTTCACTTTCTGGTCCTATAAATCCCATCACACACTAAATACACAGCTAATGTCTCAGTTTCTACGCTGAAGTCGCCACCACGAATGTCTCTCCTGAAGCCGCTGGGTGATGTGTTGTGGCTGCGTATATGTCGTCCTACAGGAGATAAATCTTTCCTCCATGTTGCCATCAGCTCTGTTGCATCTACTCAATCTGTACAACGTTAAAAACAAGCAATGGAGTGAAACAGGCCGGGCTAATGGGAGGGGGGGGGGTTAGTGGGCTGATCCGCTGTCGGATCAAATGTTTGTTCGGTGCTGAAAGCTTCGTTCTGCCTGTGGGATCAGGGTGTCTGTTTGTGTGCCTAAAGGTGTAGTGAACGGCACATCACCCCTCCACCCCACCATCCTGATGATGTGTTCTTCAATGGAGAGGTTAACAGGTTCGACCTCGCACCCCCCCACCCCACCCCATGGCATGATGGTCAAAGACAGACAGGTTGGCCTTCATACATTAAACATCCAAGAAGCCAGGAGGGAAAACGTGTCCAAACGCTGTCCATGATCAAATGAAAACTATATACTGGTACATGTAGGAGGAAAACTTTAGGTACAGTGGGTTTTTTAATTCAATAACAGCACCTCTAAAGCTCACTAATAAACATGTTAATATCTTCATCTCATTTGTTTCATTTTCAATTTCAAAAACAACACATTGTGGTTTTTCAAAGGGTTACGTGGCGGACAATTTATTTGCCAGGAGAAGCCACTTCCTTTTCTTAATCACCTAATCAACAAACATATATTTTTAAATCAGTTTCTAAATACTATTTCCAATAGGATAAAATTCTTGTTAATCATAACTGACGTCCCTCAGGCCCCTGAGGGCCCCCAGAAAATAGTTTAGTTCCACTGCATTAGCATACCCGTCATACTGGACCGCTCTATCATTTACCAGGATTTGTGGGAATGTATATACTTTACGTGGCTTCTATTCGGATCATTTCTGATCACATATGAACAACCAGCTCATCTGTGTAGATAAAAGCAGTGCAGCTGGTAAAAAAAGGCCTACACTTCATTTGGGACAGTTGATTTACTGAGTTTTACTCCTGTTGCCAAACCCAGCGCTATAAAAAGCATTTAGCACATTGCCAGGTTAGGCTAGGGCCAAACTAAACTGGCACACAATGATTTAACATCAGTCAATGTACAGAGAAGCAAAGGCATGCAGCCAGAGAACAAAACACAATCACATGCATCTAGTGCCCTCTACTGGGAAGTGCTGTCAAAGACGTGAGCACAGAAGCAAAATCCTGCACATTTCATCTTTATAAAGCCTTTCTGAATCTCCAGATATAAAACCATTTACATTTTACTTTGTCAGTTAACCGTTCAATAACATAGTTTGTACATTTTATTTCAAAATATGAACGTCCTTCGCTGGTGGGCAGAATGCATTCTTTGTTTATTATACTGAAATATTCGAAATTAAATATAATAAAGTTTAGAAACTGTTTGTTAACAAATGTACAATGTAAACTATGTTCTTTACAAAGTGTTGTTGAAACCCCCAAATTCCAGCAAAGATACTAGGACATTACTTCAGTGTAAGGTTACAACTAACCATTACTTTCATAATTGATTCATCTGCCAATTGTTATATGAATTAACCAAGTAGTGGTTTGGTCAGAACATCAGAAAACAGAGAGAAATACACATCATAAAAAGAGATCTTTAAAAGTCTTGTTTAAACCGACCAACAAACCAAAACCAAAGATATCCAAGCTAAGACATGGGAAAGCAGCAAATTCTCACATTTGAGAAGATGGAACCATCAATATCTGAAACTTTTGTTGGAAAAACATTAATCATACAATTATTAAGATTATGAAAAATAGGTTCTGATTAGTTTTCTGTCATTTGGCTGATCAATTAATCAACTTACAGTTCTACCTCTGTGCCTTCAATGGTAGCTATAACTCAGATATTTTATTATGTACAGCAACATGAAAACACCATAGTCTGCATATATATACGCAGTTTTTGATTAAATGTTAAATAAACATTAAAATAAAATAAGTTAAAATAACTGATATAAGAGCTTTAGGGGTTGCAAGAGTTGCACTTAATTGTATGCATGCTCCAGAGTCCAAGCCATACCCATATTACACAATGCAATGAAATGTTGTGAAAAGCCTAATAAAAAATAAAGACTGCTGTAAAGGTATATTTTATAAAAGCACGTTTAAAATTTGAAAAAAGTGTAACGTTACAAACAAAAACACATTTTCAATAACTGGTATCCAGTGAAAGATAAAACCCATTGACTTGCGAATACAGAAGCAAAATAGTGTCTGGACAGTGTAAACAAGTGAAGCTAGCAACAGTTAGCATTGTAGTTAGCTTGTTATATTACCTGGATGGCACACTCAGGTGGACGCTGGCGGACTGTTAAATCTCCCATGGGCACTTCTTCAAGCTTTTCAGTCTTGTTGCTTTGAGTAATTACTCTCCTCCCGGCGAAGGTTACTGTTATCGATCTGTCATGTTGGTTTGTTTGTTTGTAAGGTAGCACGTTATTTTAAAAAGAACGTCACAGGCCACGCCCACTCCCACCTAGCAAGCTAAACAGACGGGCCGCCATTTTTAATATTGACTAAATGTTTTTCTTTCTCATCAAGCTCCTACAATTCTCTCCCAAGTGTGACCAAATTGGTTTTCAATGAACGTAAATAAATAAACATATTTTAAAAAAATTTAAAACTCAAACATATTACATATCTTATAATCGGTCGCCATTTTCTTTTTTACCTAAACCGCCATAACTCTCAGTTACAACCGTTACAACCTATTTCGGTGTGATGTGACCATCCTTACAGCAACATCTTTTATGTAAAGGAGTGGAGTACTTTTACATTAGGGTAGCATTACTTTTACTTAAGTACAAGAAGATGATGATGATAATTGTCCACTGAACATTTACTCAGCATGTCTACTTCCAATTTCCTTTTCAGTATTGATACCAACACAACGTTTAGTCAATACTGCTTCTCTTTAAAGGCAAATAAATCTACATAAATGTGTAGTTTTACTCTTTTACTGCCTTCCTCATAACAAACCCTCCATCTAAAGCAGAACCCTCCCTGTATAGGCAACATGGACTTAAATAATCCACTAGAGAGCAGTATTACCATGTGTATGTGCAGAATAATTATAGGCCATGTATTCAGTATTATGTTATTCAAAATACACAATCAGCACAAACAGCACTACCACATTTTGAAAATACTCCTTTACAAGTAAATGTCATTATTTACATAGTTATTCAATGCAAAGAAATGGCCCTTGTGTGTGTTGTACTACTATATATTATTATTGCTGATTCATTCATGTGCATTTTAATTATGTAGTAGGGCAAAGTGGAAATACTTAAACTATTTTATATACTATTGGGTAGTTTAAGTTTCGTATCTCCAGCTCTCAGATCAATGTTGTGGAATAAAAACTACAATGTGTCCCTCTAAAATGCAGTGGAGTAGAAGTATAAAGCGGCATAAAAGGGAAATACTCAAATACATTTACTCAAGTACTGTACTTAAGTACAATTTTGAGGTTTTCATTGAACTACTGTTTATTTTACAGCTTTAGTTACTTTGCAGATTAAGATTTTACAAACAAAACATGTGATAAGTTTATAAAATATGATGCTGTGTTGTAGATTTAACTGCCCAAAAGAATATAAAGCTTTTTAAAGTACTGTTTACATGATATTACATTAATAATAATGGTCCAATAATATGATGATTAAACTCTAAGAGGGCCCATTCTGACAAACAAATACTTATATCTTTATTACTTTGAGTACATTTTGCTGATAATACTCAAGTGAAATTTTGAATGCGGGGCTTGTCATAGTGTTTACCACTGAGAATAAGTACCTCAAGCACAGTATTTGAGTAAATGTACTTATTGACACTCAGATATAATCAGATGTCAAAAGAGAGACAGTTAAATAAAAACCCTCAGCCTGTTTGAATGTTTCATTAGGGACCTGCGTCATGTCAGCACTGGACAACAAAACAGGTCACTATTTGACATAAAAAGCCTGAAACATCATGTAATCCCAACGTGGCGTGTGTTGTCTTTCCCCTCTGCGTCGTCTGCTGGTCGGCGCAGGTCTGTAACGGGGAGATTACAGAGTCTGGGTGAGTCAGAGCGACAGATGTGTCATCAGGTGAACCTGTCTGACTCCAGCAGCAACCACAGCTGAGCTCCCCCCCCCCGTTAATGTCTCTTCCCACTCTTGTCCTCCTTTTCCTCGCCCGTCTCTCTCCTCCCTGTCCGTGTCCTTTTTATGCGAAGCCTCTACCCTGGTTTGCTCTCATTTCTGAAGTCTCCTTCCTGTTTCTTGCTCTCTTTTTATGCTTTTCTTTTTTCTTTTTTTTTTGTTTAAAATTTGTCCTTTCCAACCTGAAGTTGGAAGTGTGTGTGTGTGTGTGTGTGTGTGTGTGTGTGTGTCTGTGTGTGTGTGTGTGTGCATTTTCTGTTGTTGCTGCATACTTGGGTCAAGCTATCAGGTTATAAACTATTACATTTTTAGGTAAACAAGACACTGTATATTCGGAACAAATAGCAGACGTAATTAAATGAAACAAAGGAGGAAGCAGTAGCCCCTGCTGCTGCGGCTGCAAAAAAACTCATTTTGGGTTTCATTTCAGTGCATTCATGCTGCGCTGTTTTAAAGGAATAAAATAAGATCAGTGGGGGTGTGACAGAAAGGCAAGACAGAGCCACAGTGAATTTGGATCTGGATGAAAGTGTCTGTGATGAGAGCAAAGAAACAATGCAGCTGCCGGGCCTCATTTGTTACAGAAGCCCTGGTTGGAAAACTATTTGTTTTATCGACTGCACCAGACTTCTTCTCTTGCTGCAGAATGTGGGACATGACAGTACAAATCGCAATTACATAATGCAACTAGGTCAAATGACAGCAAATTATACCAAAAATAAAAACAGAGTTCTGATCCAAAATTAAGATTTTAAAAGAGGAACGAACCAGGAAAATTGTACAGAAAAAAAAAATTACAATTCAAGTTTAACATTTAAGATTGGTGGACACGTGTTAATAACTTTAAAATCAGTTAACTCCAAATATCTTTATGCTATTCATTCACATTTAATCTCAGGATTTAAAAGAATAAAATGTCAAAATGGGGATTATGACGACACCAACAGCCACCACAGGTCTGTGCTTGTGTATGTCACTGTAAAGTTAAAATGTGTGTGTGTGTGTGCATGCAGGGAGAGAGTGTGTGTGTGTGTGGTGTGTGTTGGGGGGGGTCATCAGTGGACAACAACTGCTCTTTTCATTGGTGTCAGTGTATCCGGGTCAGCTGTGCAGGAGATGCTGAGAGCCCTGCAGCTGTTGGAGGGAGTGAGAGGGAAGAACAGCAGAGAAAATGAGGACGGAGAAGAAGTAGTGTGTGTGTGTGTGTGTGTGTGTGTGTGTGTGTGTGTGTGAATGAGGAGATCTCCCCTATAAAGCTCGACCAGCCAATCAGCAAGCTCAGAATGACATTTAAAAACCTAAAAAAAGGGGAGAAAACAAAGATGGGTTTATGCCAGAGGAGGACTGCCTCCAGCTTGTTTTTGTCTGCGTCTCATTGGCTCAGGCTGACAGTCTGTGTTTTATTTGGGTTTAAATGAGAGAGATGGATTAAACATGTGACTGCATGAGTAACACACACATATAACACCAGAATAAGTGCCATCATATTGCAACACAATCTTCCTCTATCACAAACTTAATTTTATTTAGCGTTAGAACTTGTAATTTTGTATGTTTTGGCTTTGTTTCTGCTGGTGTTTGTTCTAGCAGTTGTATACTATGCTACGCTTGTTAAGAGCAACTGACCGATGTACATATCTTGTGTCAAACACACAATGTCATAATATTATTATTATATCACACCCATATCCTTCTTTCGTGTCATTCTCAAAGGAATAGTTTGACATTTTGAGAAACAAACTTATTCGCTTATTTTTGCCGAGAGTAAGATAAGAAGATCGATACCCCTCTCGTGTCTGTAAAGCTAGCTTAGCTTAGCATAAAGCTGAGCTAACCAGCTCTGTCCATAGGTGAAAATATCTGCCTACTAGCCCCTCTAAAGCTCATGTCTAGTTTGTTTAATGTGTACAAAACTTATAGTATCTTCAGACAGAACCCAGCTAGCTGTTTCCAGTCTTTATGCTAAGCTAAGCTAACAGACTCTTACAAAATGTATCGTTCAGACATGAGAGTGGTATTAATCTGCTCATCTAACGCTCAGCAAGTTCAAGCGAATGAGTGTATTTCCCAAAATGTCGAACTGTTCCTTGCATTCATTTAATTCTTATTACAGGGGTGACAGTGAACAAGTACGATCTCTGTAGCAGCTGTATCATTAAATATATTGTACATGTTTATAAAGAAGCTGCTTGAACGAACACAGAGGTGCAGTGAATGCACAGTGCGGGAGTTTTGTCTTTCGGAGAGATCAAATTAAGGCTCCTCTCTTCTGGAGGATGACTCAGTAATATATGCAGCGGACAGCTGCGAGTCTGACAGCTTGTTTGAGATGCTGCCAGACAAGCTGTCAGACATATTCTGCAAGGTTGAGATGTGATTCACGATCAATCAGATGAGTGGTTTTAACACTGAAGCCCCCGATACAGAAACTCTGGAGAGGTCTTTTGTTGTGATTGTCTTATTCACAGTTGTATTCAGTATTCTGCTTTCACTGATTATAACTGAGCACATTTACTCAAACTCTGTACTTAAGTACAAATTAGAGGTATTTTACCTTTTATTCTTATGCGCATGTCCACTTCTAATAACTCTACATCTTCTACATACAGAGACAAATATTGCACTTTTTAAATCTCTACATTTATTTGACAATTTTAGTTTTCCAAGAGTTTATAAAATATGATGATTTGTCAAATATTAAACTACCCAACAGTTTATAAAAGTACAGCTGAAACAATTAGTCAATTAATCAATCAAATAATTTTCATAATAGTTTAAGTTCATTTTTCATGCAAAAACATACTTCTCAAATGTGAAGCGTTTCCTTTAAATTATTTAAATGATTTTCATGCTTGTACATTTGGCTGTATCAATACCCTTACCCTAACCCAATCAATTCATGAAAGAATCCATAGTAAAAATAATCAGTAGTTGCAGTTTTATACAAGATCAACCAACCTCAACCAACAACAACAAGAAAATGCTGCTTTTATATTAATGCATAAGTAATAATAATATAATATATATAGTTTAACAGTCACAGGGGACATTTGTCTGAGTACTTTTACTTTTAATACTTTAAGTACATTTTCCTGATTATACTTATACGTTTACTAATGTAACATTTTCAATGCATGATTTTTACTCGTAACAGAGCATTTAAAGCATTTGTGTTCTCATATTATTCAGTTAATAAAGCCATTAGTTACAACTCACAAACCACCGAACCAAGACAACACACAGCTTAATGCCAAATAGAGCACAAGGCCGGGACCTCGAAGAAGCTCTGCACACACGTGTATTTATGACATATTGTCCACATGAGTACTTCAGTAGTGAGACAGATGGATCTAAAGCTGTGATAGATGGAGGAAGTGACGGTATTATTTATACTTTATTGCCCGTCCTTCCAAACAATGGATCTGATCCTCTTATACTGGACAGCTCAGGCAGCTCATGACCTACAATACAGGAAGGACTCATGAAGACACTTGCATAACAAGAGCTCACCTGCCTCCATGTGAGGGAGGCTTACTCACTACAGGACACCCTCCCCGGGTGTGCATTACTCACCCCCATGTCATCATAATCTGATGTTTCAATTTGATTCATAAAGCTTTATCGCCTCTAAAAGGGGAAATTCAGTTGATGGACATGATAGTCGGTGAGAATGGGGGAAGAGAGGAGGTCAGGAAGGGTTACAGAAATAAAAAGATGCTGTTAACTTCACACAACAGCACAATAACAGGAAGTATAACAAAGATTTCGGGGAGCAGCAGAGAGGACATTTTTGCTTTAATGTTCCTATAAGTCAATAGGAATTTATAAATTTCCCTCTGTGTGCTTATTTCCAGGCTTCTGAGGGACTATTTTACAACTTCTTTCAGATCATTATGCTTTTATTAGCACAAAAAACATTCTGCACCATTTGCAGTTTACGAGCATTTAATAGACAGCCTCATTCTTTAGCAGGTGAAGCACTTTGTGCAGAGCTAAAACTATTAGTTCCCTGTACTTGCCACTGCACTTTCATGCTACTATACTGAAGACGAGACGGGGCTTGAGCTGGGGCATATAATGCTTTATCATCAGCAAAAAATGGACAACTCCACAACGATTCAGAGGCAAATATTGTTCTTTTTTACTCCTTACTGCTTCAGATTAATAATAAATATAATCAACATATAAATGATGATGTATTATTGTGATAGAGATAAGACTATATTGATCTCAGTGACATTAACAAGCTGCAGCATATATAGTACCACTGTTCTGTGTTACTGTTCCTTTCAAGTTTTATTGTTTTCTATTTCTTACTCTTTTTTTTATTTTATTTTGAGGTTTAAAGTTCATTCTTGAACTTGGAAAAGATTTTTTTATATTATTTAACTTTAAAAAAAATTTATTTCTATTATTTTAGTTGTTGATTTCTCGCTTTTTTTTATTGTATTGTATAAATAACATGTATGTATTATTACATTTGAATAATATTCTATTACTCGTATGTTAATGAGGTGTAAGCGTAAGAATGAATTGTTATTGAAGATGATGATGAAGGTAAATTATGTGTAATCTATTGGTTAGAGTTTACTACACTGATTGTTTATGTGTGTGCGCGTGTGTGTGTGTGTGTGTCAGGCTGTGTGTGTGAGTGTGTGTCTCGGGGAGGCGGTGTGACGAGCCGCTCTGTGCGCTCACTGGCTGCTCAGCCTCTTAATGTGCGCGAAGCCCGTTCAGAGGTCGGACCGATCACCGGTCAGTGGGCGAAGCTGAAGCTCAGAGTGCGGACTCACAGCTGCACCGGAGACCCGGAGCAGAACCGGGAGAAGTGAGAGGCGACTTACTTTACGCTCGGACCTGAGACATGGAATGCATTGAAAGGACTCAGACACTGTGAAAGTTTTGCATTTCGGATATGGAGACACAAACGAGAAGACAGCCGATCTCCACTAAGTGAACCATCTTTCTCGCCTGGGTCTGAGGTGCAGCGGAGGATGACACCTGCAGCGCGCCCGGCGAGGACCGACGCGTTGTTCCAGACTTGGCATCTTTGAAGAGTGGGTCAGAGCTTCTGCAAGAGTGACTTTCCGCCTTTAATTCTGCAGACAGATCCGCATCCTGACCCTGCTCGCTGCCACCCGGAGTCATCGGCTGTGGCTGCAGAAACTGCGCGTTTGTTGCGCTACTTTATATGTTTTTTCAGCATCGCGGACTGCGGCAGGAGACCACCTCGGACTCACAGGTGAGCGACACTGATGGAGATTAAACGTTAAGATTCGTGTGTTTTTCTGATTTCACATTTGTAATCTTTTAAAACAAAAATAATGATGTTTGCATTGTCTATTTTTAACATGCAGCTTATTGCAAAAGGGAATAATGTGTGTAAAGCGCCTTCAGGGCATAAGAACACGTTTCAGCGAATAGGACATAATAGATTAAATCTGGCTTTAATTAACCCCCTAAAATCCTGTTTTACCCTGATATTTCCCCTTAAAGGTCGGAACAAACTGGCTTCATCCACACTGTCTGACTGCACAGGCTTGTTCCACCTCTTCATTGTAGATGTTTTTCCACTGAACGAAACACAAAGCTGCGTGTTTTTCACGGCTGCAAATATTTCTGCATGTATATTCAGCCTGAAACTTTCATCTCCTGTAGAATTTGATAAAAAGTTATGTTTAAAAAAAAAAAATGTTTGGCTGCTCAGTGGGAGTTTATAATGGCTGTGGGGTTGAAGAGGTTAATGTCAACAACGTGCACTTAACAGTATGTGGCCCGCATGTCTTTAAAATGGGGTTAGATGTTGTTGTTGTGTGTTAAAGTCTCTCTTCTTGTGTTTCAGTGTTGCAGGTAATGTCTCTGCAGCCACAGTCATTTAAACTGCGTCCACTATTCAGCTCACCTTGACATGCCCGTCTCTTCCTGCGGTTTCCCCGTTGAAAGTTCCCTTCTGCTGGATATTAAGAAATAAAAGAGAGCTTCGCCTCAAACGCGCCCCCTCTCTCCAACAGCAACTAAGGCAGTATAATCTGTGGAGCACTGACTCACCATGGGCACTGTACTATCACTGTCTCCGAGCTCTCGGAAATCAGGCTACTATGACAACCGGCCGGGCTCGCTCAGCCACTACCCAAGCCTCAGTAGCCGCTCTCTCAACAGCCAGAAAGACCGGGGGCTGAAGAGGGGCCAGTCCATCTTCCTCCCGGCTCTCACGTGGAAGCGACTAGTGGCCTCTACGAAGAAGAAGGGCAACTCCAAGAAAGGCTCCGGCGGTCCAGTGGCCCTCGGGGACCCTCTCAACAACAACAACAACATCAACATCTACCAAAAGGACCCTGTGTTGCACCTCAACCGCGAGAATGTGAAGAAGTCGCTGTCGTGTGCCAACCTGTCCAGCTATGAAGGCCCAGCAGGACTGGGTCTGGGGCTCAGCTATGGCCTGGGGTTGGGCCAGGGGCACGGATATGGCTACAGCAAGTCCCAGCAGCTTTCCTCTGTGAAGAAAGTTCCCCAAGGGACATCGACCTCGTCCCCAAAGCGGGTCATCGTCCAGGCTTCCACCAGCGAGCTCCTGCGCTGTCTGGGGGAGTTCCTGTGCTGCCGCTGCTACCGCTTGAAGCATCTGTCTCCGGCCGACCCGGTACTCTGGCTGCGGGCTGTGGACCGCTCGCTGCTGCTGCAGGGCTGGCAGGACCAGGCCTTCGTAACGCCGGCCAACGTGGTATTTGTCTACATGCTGTGCAGAGACGTCGTGGACGGCGACCTGGTGGCGTCGGAGCACGAGCTGCAGGCCATCCTGCTCACCTGCCTCTACCTGTCCTACTCCTACATGGGCAACGAGATCTCGTACCCTCTCAAGCCCTTCCTGGTTGAGGCAGGTAAGGAGGCCTTCTGGGACCGTTGCCTCGCCATCATCAATGCCACCAGCTCCAAGATGCTGCGCATCAATGCAGATCCGCACTTTTTCACACAGGTATTTGCTGAACTCAAGAGTGAAGGCGGCTGTGGCCCTCAGGACTATAGTCGGGTGCTGGATCGGTGAGACTTTGAGCACCGATCCTTGCTGACCGCATGCCTTTTTGTACACTCATGCACACGTATACTTGCACACAGACACTCACATTCGTCTCATACTGATTCCTCTCCCCTTTTTCGTCTTCTGCTGCCCTGCAGGAGCAATGAAGGCCTATCTTGACAGAGCTATGTAGACATATTTAGTCATTCCATCTGTGTTTGTTGCCATTGTCCCTCACATCTACAGATAGAAATAAGGATTTAAAACATTTCATCCCCAGGACTTTCTCTGATAATTTGCTAACAGAGACTCACATTTGTGTATTGTTTTTCCTGGAATATCCACCTGAGTTTACTTGAATTGAGGAACCATTTGGTCCACCTGTCCCCATGTGTCTGGTCCCAGTCGTCCCAGCTGCCCCTCTGGATCTGCACACCCAAGCACCCCAGCATCCCCACCCTCCTATCTGAATGTGATCAATCAGTGTGATGCCATCATCACTCACAAAAATACCATCAAGGATTTTCCACCGGTAATATTAGACTAAATGCCCGTGTGGATTCACAGAAGAATAAAACTTGGCACAGACAATATAATTCACCTAGGCAACGTTATATTTTCCCGGACAACACAAGGAGACATCTTGACATCCGCTGCTGGCTAAGCCCCATGTGCCAGCAGTGAAAAGTGACTCAGAATGATGGGAACAGCTGAGAGGTCCATGTAAGGCCTCGCTGGTCCTGCTGTGCGCTGTGTAATCACTAAAGCAAAACGAACAGGCAGTGTTTTGTGGAGCCTTTTGAGGGTCGTCTTGCCCGAGGGGACAGTTGCTGTTATTTTTTCATCTCTACCTATAAACCTGCCAGTTAACTCTGCTGTGTTTCAGTTTGATCTAATCTCAGGAGAGTTTCCCGGTGGAAGCAGAATATGGAGGTTTTGTGTGGGTGTATGCATGGCAATGTGTGTGTGTGTGTGTGTGTGTGTGTGTGTGTGTGTGTGTGGGCATTGTGTGGTGGACTGCAGCCAGGGTCATCAGCTGTTTACTCCATCCTTTGTTCCCTGTGTCTTGTTGACAGGGCACCCACAGCCATGGTATTAATGAGATTAGCAGATTACTGCAGCCCCTCCCCTCTCTCAACCTCTGCCCCCTTCTTGTCCACTCGGCAGCCCTGCAGAGCTTCAGGGGCTAATCTAGGCCAAACTGGACCGGGCTGGGCTGTAAACACACACACACACACACATTTAAATTCCTTGTCGTGTGCATGAATACAAACGCTGTGTGACACACGTGTGCAGCCCAGGGTCCGACACAGAGGCAGTAAAGCTCTCTGACAGATCTCCAGGCAGGACTGGCAGATGAATGCTGCTGTGGTTGATGTGGGTTTGTTGTTGTTGTTGTTGTTAATGTTGCATCTTAATTCGTCACCTGCATATCTTCATCTGCCATCAAGAGGGCTGTTGTCTCTCTTGTCCCTCCCTCAACTCCTGTCTCTTGCTAAATTATTCCCTTGAATGGACCTTTGGCATTTGTGCTTCAGTGGCTTTAGTCTTTATTTCCCCGCTGTTTTTTATGTGTGCATGTCAGACGTGGCCACAGATGAGACAATGTTCATCGTTATTGCACTGGAAATTTTATGGATTTCAGATCAGATTTAATATATTTTGAGCTGGACGTTATGCCCCTTTACATTTACATGTTGTTTAGGTTCGCTGGTCATTGAAGTTCATATTTCAATGCTGAGAGCTCAAAAAAAGCTTAGTTCATTTTCACCTGGATTTTCTTTTACCTGTTTGGCTTTTGACCACTTCAAATGAAACCTCTCATTGTTGGTTGCATATGTTGGTTGCCATTAGTTACAAGTTTAAGCAAAGAGTGGTTTTTTTTAGAGTCCCCCAAAAAGTTAAGTTATACAGTAATTTACTAGAACTAAAGCAGAGATGAGAAGAGAAATTAGTTTTTTTTTTTTATGCTTTCCTCCTCCTTAATCATCTCGAGAGCCCTCAAATTGATCTTGTGACCCCAAAAGGGTCTCAGCCTGGGGGCTGGTTTTCAATAAGGGCTGCTGGTTCAGGAAGCTGCTCCAAACTGAAAAACATGGACACTTGACTTCCACCAAGATGTGTTGCTCACAATAGCATGTGGCAAAGCCATAATCTTATTGTGTTTGGGCGTCTGGAGGTTGTGGTGCTCCACCTCCCTCCCTCATCTGGCCGTCGCTCTTGCACGCTTTGCTGCGACACTACAGACTTTACTCATCCACAAGCTCATATGATAAACAGGCTTCACTATTAGATCCAACCTTTACGCAAACAAACACACTCTGGTTCACATCCCCTCCTTGGGTAATCCAGTCCTAATCCTCCCACCCAATCAAATAGAGAGACGGAGCGAGGGATGAAAACATGAGGAAATAAGTAAACGGTTCAGAATCCGATGTGATTTGGTGTCACACTTCCCGTACACTTTTGGCCCTCGGCTCAGCCTTCAAATCCTGCTCTAACCAACTGGAGGCCTCTGAGAGCCAAAGCTCAGCCCTCCTGCCTATTGCAGCTTTACTGGAGTCAAGCCTGCCTCCCTGTCCGCCGGAGGGATCTCGCTTGAGCTCACACCAGTCCGCCAGAGAGGAGTGACGGCAGCGATTCACGCTCAGAGAGGAGAGCGCAGAGACACCGCCGTCTCTTTTTCTGGGGCTTTGACTGGCAGCCATTTTGGGTTCATTGTTGCGGTCAGGGCAGCTCTCTCTCTCTCTCTCTCTCAGCCTGGCCCCGGCTTTGACAAGGACACTTGTGTCTTGACTCAACCCCCCCCTGCCCCCCCTCCAACCCCATTTCCACACACACACACACACACACACTCAGCTGTTGTTCCTTGCCCGTTTCATTAGATTTGACACCCCACACCCGCCAGCCATTGTCAGGACGAGGAAGGGCAGAATGGGGCTGTTTGTTGGCACCGGGTTGGTTGTGTTTGTGCGTGAATGTGGGTCAAAGTTAAGGGCAACATCTGCTTCCACCATCCGCCCCCAGTAGACCTGGATGTTAATTAAATCAGAAGATACACTACCGCATGTTCAGGTGATGCTGATATTATCTTTTGCCTTTACATCAGTGACAAATAAGGAGCAACAAGCTGCAGGTTTCCTTCAGCAGCATGTTGTGATGCTTACATTTGGCTCATTCTTCATGCTTATTAATGGCGCAGACACAGAGGAACCATGTTCACTTAAGCCTAATAGAGCTTTTTGTCAGACATGTGACATAATTTGGTCTTTACCAAAAAGGCAACTGTCCCCTCTTTCAGTACCTCCGTCCAGTCAGTCGCAGAGCCGGATCACATAGCTGTTCCTCCAATGGTTTCACACAGCGGCGTGACTTCCAAGCCATTTATCTCACATCTCAACTGGAGCTCTAATTCTGTTCATCCAATCAAATCTCTCGGCACGAGTCCCGAGGTCTTTGACTGACGGACACATGATGCCCGTGACATCTCTGCGGATAATTTATGACTCTTGTTACGTAGAAACTGATTGACTCCATATATTTAAACAAGATTAAACAGAACATTTAGTGAAAACTGGACCTTTCTCTGTGGATGGGACATTAATCTGGGACTTTGACAACTCTGCTTTACATAATATTTCAGATGGACTTTAGAGCGGTTCTGTTTTGGAGACTTTTGGACTTGTTTGAACAATGTGATAAAAGATTTAACGTATAAGTCTGGTGTTATTCTATATTTTTCTTATTGTCAACAATTACCATGCATTAGACTTCCTTACCCTGTCTGCGTTTTCAGCCAGTCAGGACATAAATCTTTTAAAACACATCATGAATGTATACTTTTATTTAAAAGAAAAGACTACATGCTTTCCTTAAAAAGCTGGGCACTGTTGTTTTTAGCAAACGTTACTCAAACAGACGTAAAAAATGCATTTGTTGGGGACTATTTTCAGCTGCGGATGAATACACACTTGAGTATTTAAAGCAGCGGGATGGTGTATGTGGGATTAACAAAAAAGAAAACTACAGTAGAAAGAACACGTCATCCAGAGCAACAGTGTGGCTCCTTGATGTGTTTTTGTGATTGTTTCTGGACAAAAATGAAGCAACACGGCAAAGATGAATAAGATTTATCAAACTTTGGACACACTGACAATGCCTTGATCGATCCATTTATTGCTGATTATGCTATTTTGTTGACAATTAGACAAATATAGCATATTGCAAGACTTTTCCTTTAAGTCTCCACAGCTCTATGAGTTGTGTTAAGTTATTTCAGTATGCTGCTGCTGCTGTAGGTTGGTGTGTGTTTCAGTGGCACACCTTAGACTGATGATGTAAATATGTGGGTTTAACAAAAAGAGCTGTTAAGAATGAACAAAACGAACAAAAAGAAATTGTCTTGCTGTGTAGTAGCATGCATGCCAGCCAGGTAGTTTAGAAATGTTTCTTTCTTTCTTTTCTTTTTTTTTTGTACCTCTGCTTTTCTTTTCTTTTTATATGTGATGTTTTAAATGAAACACTATTTCTTTGGTAACTTAAATCTGGATCTCTTACTTTATAGGAAACATGATGTCAACAGTGTTAAAGTCTCTTATAACTGCAGATGTTAACTATCATCATTGTGGTGGTCTGTTCATATTTAGAAACAATAGAGACAAAAAATTTAATAAAATAACTGACTCTCATTTTCGGTCCTGAAATAGCAAAGCATGTGAATTCATATGAGCTATGACAGAATTATAACTTGTGTAACATCCTTTATTTTAAACGCAGCTGTTTCATACCAGACTTCATTTGTCAGTTTGCTGAATTGCAGTCATGCCATCTTCCTGCAGCAAGAATCTCACCGCCCTCTCACATTCACACACAATACAGCAAACAGAACTGATCGAGTTAGTGGCTATCAATAGCTTTTCTCATCAATCCAAGCTGGTGACACAAAGGCGGCTATTGTACATGTAGCGTTTGTCGCAGGCAGCTCCGGCTCAGCCTGCGTCCTCACTGATTGTAGCTTTGCCTCGGCTGCATCACACATTCACAAAAGCTTTCAAATTTCACCCTTTCACATTCATCACAACACCTGGTCTGTGTTGTCAACACTGGACAGATGTTAATACGGAGATAAAAATACATAACTCTCAAGTGTCCATCCCTCCTCCTCCTCCTCCTCCTCAGCCCGGGTCCCCCTGGGTTTCCATAGTTACCTTGCTCAGCCATCATTGTAACTGTCACAACAAGATGAAGCAGCACATCACCTCCAGTGACTTTTGTAAAGCCACTAACATGAGTGTGTGTGTGTGTGTGTAGCTAAAGGTAAAATACTGTTGACGGGGAAAACTTGAAGAAAAACAAATGTGACTGTTTCATATTTCATGTTTTTTGTTTTCCTTTTTCATGATGATGATGTGGATTATTTAATAAAGTATTGAGCTGAAAAGAGAACGGCCATGTTTGCAAATTGTTGTTATTTATTTAATGCCGTTATCTCGAGATCACGAGTTAACGAAGCTCGTTTTTATGGTGTTCTCCGTAAATGACTTGGACCGATCTGATTATTATCTGCATAGGATTTGTTTATACATTTTTAACTGTATTTTAACCGCATTATCATTATTCTTGCACTTTTTTTGGTTTTTAATCACCTTACATTTGCACTAGCTGCACTGTTAATCACCTCCATTTGCATTTACTCTGTTTAGCACACACTCTATCATAGTGACAGCTCTCTGTAGTAGTTCTGGAAGTTAGACTATCACTCCACAGCTGTGTTGTTGTCTTGTTATTCTTATATATATGAAGTGCAGTCTGATGCCACGATCAGTAATGTGTAGGATACTGATCTGGCATTTTCAGCTTAAACAGTTGCTACAGGTGCTCCTGATCCCTGATGAACGTTATAAGAAGGCTAATAACGGGATCTTTTGTTATCTCGTGATAACGAGCTAATTATTTCGTTATCACGAGATAACAAAGCTTGTTTTCTTGAGATAACAGAGTAATTAACTAGTTATCTCAAGATGACGGCATCAAGAAATAATTGCAAACGCAGTCGTCCTCGGCTTTCTTAGAAGTCCAAATCTGTGTGCGTGTGCTCTCTTTTCATGCACATGCAGCTTTTCACACTCTTACGTCTGCGAGGCTCACACACTTAACTAAAACCGCCTTTGTTCTCCACACAGTACACGTGATATACTCGCCGCCTGCAATCCAGCTAACTTAAGACTGGCAGTAAATTCATGTGGGACATAAAATTGCTTAATGCACAGCCACACAATAGCCTGGTGCTGCAGATGGCCTCTTGGCTTTCTGTCAGAAGGAGGCTGCGCTCCATCTGAGCGTGTCTCTGCAGTCAATCACCGCCCTCTCTGCTGTGACCACAGGTGGAAATCCTGAGTTGCTGCCTCTGCTCAACCTCTCAGTGTGAAATGAAACGTTGTGTCTGCAGAGTTCAGAGTGCTTTGTTCTGTAAGGAAAACAGGTTTTATGTGGAGATTTAGTGACGGCGGTCAGCACAGCGTCTGCCTCAGGCTGCCTTCCCCTGTCCCTGTGTTATCAATGATCTGCACTGTTCACATCCGTACACATGAACAGCTGCGTAGTTTAACTGAGCTCGTTCTTCACGCGATCTGACGTGTTTTTTTCTCATTCGTTTGGCACAGTCGAATGAAAATCATGAGGTTCTCATATCCAGAGTTCATTCATTTCTAGTGGTGGAAAGTAACTAAGTACATTTACTTTAGGACTGTACTTAAGTACATTTTTAAGGTAGTTGTACTTGAGTATTTCCATTTTATGCTACTTTATAATAGCAAATATTGCACCTTTTACTCCACTACATTAATTCAACCTTAGTTGTTGTGCTGCTGGGTATAAAATTACGTGGTGATTACTTTCATGTTTTCAGAACAGTGTTATAGAAAATGCGAAATACAGCTCACAGGTCTGTAAAATACCACAATCAACGTAGAATACAAATGCAGGGATTTTCCATTTCTGTTTAGTTTGTATCGTATAACAGATGTCTGCCGTACAACTAAGACTCAAAAATGACTTTTCAGTCAAAGCAGCTTACTTGGCGCGGCGCGATGCGTCTGTCTGTCGGATGGAATTGGAAAATGATTATTTAAATGCCATTTATAATCTGTTCACAATGCCGGAGTGAGAGGGCAGTGGGGTGAAAACCCTATGCTGCTGGTCGGAGATGGGGTCAGTGGAGGTGGCTGGGGACACCTCAGAGGGCAGAGAGGAGAGGGAGGTGAGGGATGCTTTGATAAAAAAAAGAAGAGGACAGATGAAATGAGATGAAGAGGCATCGCTGCAGATGGCTGCCACATCCTGACTTAGTCCTTTCCAGCTTTTTGCCGTCCTCTAAGACACAAATCAGCTCTGTGCCTCCCAGTGTCACACTTCTATAGTGTGCTCCCAGTGGCTTTCTGAAAGCCTCGGCTGCTGCTCGCTGCCTTTTATCAGCCCTTTGGGATCTAACATGCTCCCAAACCCCCGTCTGTCAATGCTTTCTATAGACGGTATCCAGAGACATTATTAAAACTAGTAGACAACTACTCTTCTAGTTCAATCCCCCCACAAATCACTGCTTATGTTCGGTTTGAATTTCAAAGCTTTGGATTTCTCCACATGTTGAAGCGATGTACATGGAGCTAACGTTAGCTTAGTTAGCTAGCTTGCTACAGCTGATGAAATCTGCTAGACAAAATCAATGATTCTACAAATCTTTTGTCTTAATCTGACTGAAATCAAGGACCCATTGTTTAAAAAATGACTTATTCTTTTGATGTTAAATCTGTCACCGTTATCTTTGTAAACTTAAAATGTGGCTTATTCACAAACTACAGTAACTACCATTTTGACCTACATGCATATTTTAAATATAAATTCAATTGTGAGTCTGGGAACTCTTTCAACAACTATCAAAGTGAAGAATAAAGGATTCCCCCAAACTCTGTGCTGCAGCTGAGCTTTAAAAAGGAATAATATAATTTGATATTGGGGTCAGTCTCCACTGTGAGATTCTTTACAGATCATGATGAGTAAAGTTTGGACTTTGGAGAGCAGCAGCCTGCTGGCACGTCCTGACTGAGGGAACAGATGGTTCACTCAGCCATGCACCCATAAGTAGTGAGCAAAGGACACCGCCGGAGGGGACTCCAGAGGACTCTGTCGGGACGCCGAATTCTGTGAAGAGCAATCAGAGGTCCCATTAAAGCTTCATAAAGTGCTAAAACCAAAAGGCAGTTTAAAAATCTGAATATGTTTGACTTAATTAATTGGTGAGAGTTAAAATATAAAGACAAATGTCGATGAACTTCAGTTCTTAGTTTGACATTTTGTAATATGCTCATTCCTTTCCTGTCAGATGAGAAGATCGACACCAGTTTAATGTGAAGCAACAGCCAGGAGACATTAGCTTAGCTTAGCATAAACACTGGACACAGCTACCCATAAAACCACAACATAATAATTAATTATAAATTAAAAAGGACAAATTATTGACTTTAGACATAGCCAGGCTAGCTTTATGCTCAGCTAAGTTAGCTAGCTGCTGGCCATAGCTTCATATTTACTGCACAGACATGGGAGTGGTTTCTAACTCTGCAAGAAAATTAACAAGTGCATTTCCTTAAATGTCAAACTATTCATTTCATGTAAAATTTGAAGTAAAAGTCCTTGTAATGGAGTATTTTTATAGTGTGGCTTTGCTACTTTTACTTAAGTAAATGATCTTAATCCACCACTGCCAACTAACCACACACAATATAAAATCATTTTACATGCTGTAGTTTAGTTACATCAACAAAAACATTCAAGTTGGAGCGCTCTGGTTTCTTGAATACTTCCTGATTAGTAAGCATCCAGGCTGATGATGGCGTGTTGATTCAGAGCGAGCCAAAGTAAAAACCAATCTCCCCCCTCATGTTACTGTAATCTCCAGCATGTGACCTCCCCTCAGGCCGATGACGGAGATATGCTGGAAAACCTGCAGCTCTCACCAAACCAGTGGCCGGTCTGCCCTGAGAGGATTTAGAGGGAAAAACACAGCCGCTCTGGGACACATATTATATTCCCACTGGTAAATCCTCTCCAACTCATTACCAAATCCTCGCTACAGGGCTGCTAATCTCTAAAGAGAGATCGACCAGGTGCCAGTCTTTTTGTAATGGAATTGCACGACGCTTTAAGTGATTGCATCAACAATTGCCCGTCCTGATAAATTAGATTAAAAGTTGAAGAATCCTGTTAGTACGGCACTGCGAGAAGAAACCAAGAAACTTCATCACAATCCAAAACAAACGTTGGACAAAAAGCTATTAGAAGTGATTTGCATGCGTCTACAGTCTAAGTACTCGGTTGATTGAAATATTGTGTTCATGTGCCTTTCACAGTGAGGGGATGTGATCTGAGCTGTCACAGGAGAAAATGATAGGAAGAATTATGTGGAAGAAAAAAAGGAAAGACTTGGCAGCGCGAAGCGGCTGCGAATGTGATGAGGAAACAATTGGTGGAATAATTGTTGCACTTGTGCGGATTGAAAAGCTGCCATTAAACCAAACCTATCACTGTTTGTCAAGAAAACAAAACATGCAGGATCTTCTGCGTCTGTGAAGAAGATTCTGCTCAGATGAATCCAAATGTCCTCGTTTGATCTGATGATTAACCGCAGTTTAGAAAATGTGCGTATCAAACACACACACACACACACACAAAATACTTTTGATAATCAGTGAGGGAGAGGATATGCTTGAATTTGCATTTGATCTGACACTTAATTTATAAATCATGGCTTTTATATCAATGATTAAAGGATTAGATTACACAGACAAATTCAGCGTATTTGCTATCATCTCATGTATTGAATGTGTCGATGGGCATCAGAGACGGTAACTGGGAGATGAGCTGTGGTGTCCAGTTTACGGCCTCCACGGCAACAGATGTGAGTCCGAGGACGAGGACGAGACGTTTGTGGCGTTTCAGTAAACAAATCTCGGTCATTTGCTTGAGCACGAGGTCCCTCTGAAGCTGCGGTGAGCGTTTGGGTTTCAGTTGTGCCAGAAAGATGTGAGCTTTCTAAGCAAATCAGACTTTAAATTAGAGTCACAATTATCGTTGTTTTGCCACTAAACAACTGAGATGAGAGATGTGCGGAGGACGGTTATTTCTGCCGGATGTTTACTCACATTTAACTCTGACTAATGAGATCTCAAAATAACTGAGCACGCCAAAAGTGCCGGAAAATGAATGTGTTGCTGCACAGCTGCTGGCTTAGGTCACCTCGTTACTAGAACCTGAAGGCAAAGAGCATTGTGGGTAATGAAGATCACTTTTCACAGACATAAAACTATTATTAAAAAGAGTTTTAATAAACTATTAAAATGATCCACACACTTAAATGAAGGTCTGACACAAATGTAAAGGTTCTTGAAAATGGTGTCGTTGCTCTTGTATTTCATCACAAGTGATCAGAAGTAGAAACCACAGCAGAGTCCAGGCAGACAGAAACTAATCTGGGCTTTCAGTCGGTACACAAATGACATCTAAACGTTTCCTGAATATCATCAAAACAGCAGCTCGATCCTCATTCTCACTCTTACAAACAACAAATTCCTCAGAAAATCAATTCCACTCAATTACATTCACCGCTGATACAAGTACAAGCGATAATATGATGCTTTTCACAAGGAGTGCCTGTTTACCAACTTATCACGGCACAAGGAAGCTCTGCAAAGCTTTATTTAAAAAAAAGAAGGTGATTGATGGTATTTTAAAACTTCAATTTCACAACGGGAACATGCAGTTTATCTTCTCGATTATTTAAAATACTTTAATAAACCCCAGCATTGTCGCTCATGGATAAAAATGCAATGCCAAATCGAGCCTGACAGGAAAGGTGTGGACTGGATTTGCTGTTTTGATCTGGATCTGTCCTCCTGAAGTGGAAGAACCAGACATTATTACTTCCTCTGGGGTCGTTAACACATTGACGTCACCTGTCATGTGAGAATTAGGAGTTACAAGAATAAAAGTGTGAATTGGCGTCAAAGGGCCTGAGGAGGGATGTCTCAGGACGGCTTTGTAAGCAGCTGGTAAATGCTGCCTCAGGCCCCAACGGAGGACAATACCATGTCCACTTCAAAGGAAAAGAGGGGAAGCTGTGTTCAAATGTGCATCAGTGTAAAGAACCGATTTAGCGGTTTTTAACAAGTCATTTAACTCAGGTTGTAGATGTTAAGTGGTAAATCTGGAGAATGAAGAAAGTATTTTGGATTTTTTAAAACCTGATAAACCTGGACTATCAGACAGACATAATATTAAAGAAATAATATACTCATATGTGCAGAAACAAAAGAACATGCAAAGACAGAGACTCATTTTGCCATTTGAACAGATCCATATTCACAGACGATGCTCTGATAACTTGATGCTTTTGTTTTTGCAGCTTTTATTTTAAGTTGCAGAGTGTCGATCGAAGAGATGTGGGGCTGTTCAGAAGTGTTAAATTGACTCTCACAGGTGTGAATGTTGCAGCACAGAATTGTTAAATCAACACAGAAGATTTTACCGAGTGTGACGTAAATTAAACAGACACAAGACACAAGACAGTACACTCTGTTTCCACATTGTGCAAATCACACTCATCAAAGGTAAATACACAAACCAGCACACACACACACACACACACACACACACACACACACAGTATTATCGAGCAGTGAGGTTTTTGGGGGGAATCGCACCAGGAAGTGTGTGAGAGAGCTGTGAAATGCCAAGTCACTGTGGAGAGAGACGGGATGAAAACCGGCTGCTGACGACAGAATTAATGAATATGAAGAGAAACTGAAATAGCCACCATTTAAATGTCAATACAGACATTGTTGTATGAAGCCTTTTGTGACTCAAATGATGTCACTCGAGTCAGCGTGTGTTGGGTCCGAAGACTACAAATTTGAAAATGAAATAAATTCCCAAATCTCTGCCGCAGGCTAGCGGCTCGAGGCTACGTTAGCCTCTACTAGCATGACACACAAGTTGCATTGTGGGTATTGTAGGTGCCAGGAAGAAGACAAGGAAGAAAAATTTGTCTTATCTTTTTTAACTGTCCATTGTGAGTCCAATAATAATTCAGAAGTGCGATGCTAAAAGGTAAACAACAGTGTTTACCTTGCAGACATAGCCACCATAAGCTAGCGATTTAGCTCTCCAAGCTAGCAGGCTTCCTAGCTGTCAGCAAGCTAGCTCAGTTTCTAACAATGATCATATAATAAAATACATTTTTGGGGGGGACTCATTTTGTGAAAATGTTTATATCAAATCTGGATTTGTCCAGGTGTGAATGTTTTTTTATTTAAATATACATTTTCAATGTATAAATCAAATATATCTGCATGTTAGAAATCTGAATAAATAAGACAATATAGTTTTTTTTGTAACTTTGGAAACACTTTAAAATATTTATTTGACTTTCTGTTTAACTGAAATTGCAGCCGGTCAAATTAAATCCGTGTGTTTATCAACCCAGCTGATCTGATCCAGAGGGACGGGAGAGGAAACAGCTCTTGCGTCACCGTGTCCAGTTTTTCTTTGTCCACACAAACACCAGAACTTAAACAGATACTGTAAATTGACTGTATTTGTACAGGAAATCCTCTCGATCACAGAACGACACGCCACTGAACGCTGAAAAGCTCCTGACTCATTTCAGTCATACTTGTATGTGTTTAAGTCTTCCTTCAAAGCCCCAAAGCACGTTTGAGAAATGTTTTAATCACTGTATAATGAAGACTCGTCTACAGACAGTAGAGCACGCTGTCTATTCACGTGGCGAAGCATTAGGGAGAAATGAACACAAAGAGCTCGCTTAAGTAAATCTTGAATAATTTATTTTCTTTCACTGTCTTGTTTATTGTTCCCCTTCTTTATTACTCCTGACAGGGAATAATTATCACAGTCTGCCTTTTTTAAATGCAACAGCATGAGACAGGGCACAAAACAATAGTTCTCATTTTATAACAATTTCCCCTCAATGTACAAAAATATATCTGGAATGTTTTGTCTCGATTGTTTGAATGCATTGTGACGTACAAGTTGTCTGTCAAAAAGTGCACTTATGTATGTTTTTGCTCCATTTGGTCTTTGAAAAGTATCTTGAAATGTCTTTTGTAACTGCAGAAGCAAAGACAATATAACACTGAGTCTTAGTAATTTAATAATCGCACTTAGTAATTGTCCGGTGAACGCTGTCCCGTCTGCGGCTCTAAATAAAGAAAGAAGACTCTGCTTTGTGTCAACACTTAAAAACCTCTGTGACAAGTATTAAAACAATCCTAGTAAACTGTTGCTTTTCAGGGCAAAGTCCTGACAGTCACATATTGAAATCCCTGTCTTTGCTTGTAACCCAGTTTGACCAGTCGAGGGATCAGGTCTCGTCCTGAGGTCGACCCGTTGGTGGTTGGGTCGAGGTGGACCGTTAGTTAGCGGGGACGAGCAGGACGAAACCATCGCGGCTCTTCTTGAAATCTGCGTTGGTCTGGCCGGGTTTGGTTTCTATGGTGACGCTCTTTGGTTTGCCCCGCATGTGCAGCTGCACGGGTGAACGGCACACCTTCACGGGAAACTGGACTTTTCTTACACTGAAACACAAAAACACAAACACACATTTTTTCATATGAATACACTTCAGGTCTACTTTATTTATATAGCCTGATGTCACAAATCACAAACTTGCATCAAGGAGCTTTATCAATGCACTGATGGATGAAAATAGTGACCTAGTTTATACTTTTAATGAACTTCCAATACCAATAGATATTTAAGTAAGTTCCCCAAATTTAGTCCAGTTATTTAGAAATTCACCCAATTACAGATAAAGAGATAAAAACTGTGTTTCCTGCTTTTAAATGGTTTCTCTTTGGCTACACTGAAGAGGCACAAAAACGACTGGCCTTTTAAATTTGAGTATTTTATGTAAAACGATGCATTTTATGTAGATGTTTTCAAGCAAAACATCACAGCAGCAAATTCTCCGCAGGTCTTAATTATGCAGCTCAGCATCCGAGTCTAGACGAAGTGAAAAGAAAAAAAATACAGGCTGTACAAAACTTTTTATTTCCCTTATACAAAGAAGCTTAACACTAAAACAAAGTGCTGCCAAACTGGAGCAGTTGTGTTTCCTCAGGCAACCAAATTACCCCAAAATATCTAGTTGAAATCACAACATCTCAGACTCAAAAGACGCTGTGTTGCTCACTCTGTTATTAACCATCAGCCGCGACCTTGTGCCCTTTATGCCACCATTCAGGCTCAGGAACCAGTTTCTTATTGATCGCTTCACACTAACACTGGGCGATTTCCACTGATCACAGTCCTCTCTCGATCCCCCTGCTGACAGCTGGAAGGAGGAAGCGCGACTGGTCGGTTGCTGCACAGTCAGCTGAAGACGATCCACCTCGTGGATCCTGCAGCCTCGGCCGCAGCGACCCCGCCGATCTGCCAAACACAAGCTGGACTCTGGCTCAGTCTCTGCAGTGTGCCTATGAAGAGCCGCTAGCTGTTTGTTTGCCAAACAGCTATTTGTGGACGCCGTCGAATGTTGATAATGTGATAAGCAGGGATGACACTCGCGGCAGATGAAGTCCACACTTTTGAAAGGTGAACTTGTCTGGATTCGTGCAGATTACATAACCTTTTTTGCTGTTATGTAATAGTGCTGGCAGATTCACACACACCAGGTGAGATCCTCAGACTGAGAACTGAGACAGGACTGAAAACTGGCACCTCACTCTAAACTCTAAACATGTATTAAATATACACTGAACAGTGATACTGCTCACTAATAAACTGCCTCTATCACGCTTCGTACAGGGCGGAGTGTGTCGACATGACGAGCGTGGAATCAAACGATCGGCATTCAGAGAAAGAAAGAGAGTAAATTCTTAATAAATGACATAAAAAAAACTACAAATGTTGAACCACATGTAACTAGAGTTGAGATATATGACGGTTCGGGCCCCAGAGACATAACACGACGCTCAAGCTGCATATTAATGGAGGTAAATAAAATGATTCTAGTGGAGTGATCAAAATACATCTTATTAAGCTGCCACATTATTTTCTTTAGTTGCTAAAAGAGTTTAAACTCAGTGCACGTTTCCAAATCTGTGTCGCTGTTCATCATCAGTCACTCCAACAGCTGCAGCCTTGTCCTCTATTTTTCCCCAAAGTCAGACGTAAACCACCTGTCCTGCCCTACTGGGGCAGCGACAGGCCCGACACAGAAACCCACTGACCTCCACAGGGTTTGGATTTGTGTGCGATACTGATCGTGCCGCCTGCCACGAGTGAAACCTGACGCCGGCGGGACTCGTCGAGAAAAGCCTCTGGCTGATGTAAAGGCCTGTGGTGCAGCGAGAGGAGATTCTCAAAGGATACGATGAAGTTCAGCCGTCACTCTTCATGCGAGTGCTTCTGTTCAGACACAGCTGGGCGACAAACAAGAGCAGTTATACGACTCTCACCAAAAAGCAAATGAGCAGATTTCCCAAATTGATCAAACTTCTCTTTTAAAACTAAGAAAAAGGACTACAAGAGGAAGACGTCTCACACTCACCTGTAACTCCCCCCCCCGTTTCCCCCATCCAACCCGACTCGACACCCCCACCTTAACACAACCCTGCAGTTTACCCATGCAATCTTAATTAGCACTTCCTCAGCTGCCTGACAACCATCGCTGGGGCACCAGCAGCGTTTTGTGCCCCAGGGGCAACGTGGGCCGAGACCACCCGAGTCCCTGGGTGTGAGGTGGAGAGCACCAGCGTCAGAGTGTTGATCACCGTGGATCTCATGATTCATAATCACCATCACTGAAATCAGAAACAGTCGCCTATCTCAACTAGCGGCACCCTCCGTCTTGAGTCACCTCGAGGGGCATTCTGGGAAAAAAATGAGTCATACTGTAACAACAGCAGAGCTGACGCATAAAGGGTGATTTCTATTAACGGCGAAAATGTGGTTTAAGATGCAAAACCATCACTGAGGTCTTTACACACGCACACGGCTCGAATCATAAATGTGTGCCATTGAGTGTGATGTACTTCAGCAGCACTGCCTCCAATCATTTCCTTGGTGCTGATTAATTCTTAAGAGCGTCGACACGTTTCTGAGATGAAAGCAAATCAGTGTAACAGAGAGACACGGGGGGGGGGGGGGGGGGGGGGAGCCCACCGGGGCTTCAAAACAATTATAAATTAGGAACTATTTGGAAATCCCACACGCAATATTTGAGCAA
>JAVQJD010002397.1:0-78580 GCA_036023655.1 Nannoperca australis
ACCCTCTATTTTCTACTGTTTATTATTCTTTTTTCAATAACTTTATCGAGCATTGTAACTGTATCAAAAAGCAATTTCCCTTCTGGGATTATTAAAGTATTTCTGATTCTGATTCTGATAAGCATGTTAGCATGCTGATGTTAGCATGTAGCTCGAAGCACTGCTGTGTCTCACAGCTGATCGCATGGCTGTACTGTAGAACTTTACAATATTTCTGGCTGTATGCGTGTTAACATGTTTTGTTCTCAAACGTTTTAAGTGAACTTTAAACTGTGTTTATGAAATATTTATTTCGGTTACGCTGCAAATGGACTCATGTCCTAATCTGTCTTAAAACAAATGATTTATCGATGTGGAAATTCTACAAATAGCACCTTAAACTGTTAGTTCGGTTTCCTGCTAAAACTACTGGTAAAAACAAACATTTACAGTGAAAATCTACCAGCATTTGGCTGGTGGTATTTTTCCACCCTGAGTTGAGGTCTCCCTGTCAGATTAAAGAAATGACTGGTCTGCTGCGGCTCACCCCTGGGCAGAGATGTGATGTCCAGCATCATCATCGTTGTTTTCTGCCTGAGGGTCTTCGAGCAAACCCGCTGCCGCCTTGCTGACGTCCTCGTCCTCATACTCCCTGACGTCATTCACCTCCTTCATCTTTAGCACTTTCACCACGAAAACTACGATGAACTACACAGACCAGGGGAGAGAAACAGGAGAGATCAGATTGTGTCATTGTTGTGGCAGTTTTCATTAAGACAAACATGAATGCTTTCTGGGTTTGAATAAAAAACCCTGCGTGTCTCACCAAGAACCAGTAGATGTTCATGAGCAGCAGCGCCAGGAGAAGAATGTTAAAGAAGAAGTAGAAGGGGATGCTGGGGACGGACTGGAGGCTGGACACACATGTGGCATACAGCACTTTGAGAGGGAACCAGTAGAGACGAAACCAGAACCTGAGAGAGACGGAGACAGAAACACAATAGACACCAGAAATAGAAATATTATTCATCTTCTCTATATTCATGAGTGAATAGAAACCAGATAATAAATAATTGTGTGTGTGTGTGTGTTTGTTGAGCCTCACCAAGTGATGCTGAAGCTGACAGAACCCATGTTGGAGAGCACGTCGTTGAGCAGGTGATAGCCTCCTCCTCTGGACTTCAGGTAGATGTTGAGCTTGGTGAACTCCAGCTGGATGTCGTTGATGTCGTGGAGGAACAACACCAGAATCCCTACATTGTGGTATCTGAGGGGCAGGGGGTCACACAGCACATGTTTTAATACAAGTCCTAAACAAGCAGGTGTCAAGCAAGACGAGCAAGTATGTGCACTGCAAAGAATCAAACCAACAACCTTTCTAAAATATGGTATAGTAAAACTGTAACTGTAAATAGGAGATTGTCAGTCAATACAGTCAGCAAGAGGTTGCAGTTTATTTTTTGAAGTTTCTGTCTCAATTCCCACGTACAAAATATATATTTTCTCTCTTACTGTGCACTTATCTCTTTTATTATTGTTACAAAAAGGAAACCCATTGGAACATTTCCGACCATATCTGTAAAATCGTTTTATTTACAGGCAGAAAGCTGAGCGTCTTACGAGAGCACGCTATTCTTTCTTATATCGCTGTTTCAGTGCTATGTGTGGTTCAACCAGAAACCTTAACAACAAACTGATCAAGTGAGTTTTGTTTTGAATTTATTTTGGGTGACACAATGCATGAGGCAAGATTCATACTGCCCGACGCCGGAAGCACGTTAATGGACTACAATGAGTGTAGTTCATCACACATGTGACCAATGTGGCTGTGTGTCTGCTGTACGTCTTGATGTGGTAATATGACAGAAACTGAATGGTTGGACCATTGAAATAAAGTCTTGACTATCAGACGGAATACCTGCTGAATGACAATTACGTCCATCCAAAACCTACAAAGTCGATCTTTTCAGACTAAAAGGCACAACATTAAACCAGACAAAAATACCTGAAGGCGTAGGAGAAGCTAATGAGTGCCAGCGTGATGATGTGGTGCACCACCATGACAGCTGAGTCCTTCCTCCATGCGTCCATGTAGACTGTAGCATAGATGGAGTGGCCGTAGAAGCTGCCCTGGATCAGGTAGGCTACGGCGATGTCTGTAGGCACTGACATACCACTCTTCCAGTCTGGACAAACAGGTAGGGAATGTGTGAAGAGGTTAGGGCCTGATGCACACAGTCCATCCAAAAATGATGCCTGACATTAGCTGGTCACCATAGTCTGATATCAAGATGTGCATTTTGATACAGATCTGAATCCAGATGAATAAAAAACTGTATTATTAAAATACATTCAGAGAGTTGTGCAGCCTGGATTCAAAGTGAAGCAGCAAGCCAATGGCCTATTTCCAACACATTCCAGCTTACAAATGATTGTGGAAATGTTAAATGTGCCAATTATTTTATTTCATTATTCCGTATTTTAATGACGAGTCAATATATTTTAATCTTAATCTACTGCTTTACCAGTTAATATTTTCAGGTTTGTTCAAGCTTTGCTTTAAAATAGTTATCTTTCATTTAAAGATTACAGCGTATGTGCCACACTGTAAAGATCCAACCCACAGAGAAATAACAGAGGGTTGTGTAGATGATGAGTATGTTACAGCAGGATCACTGTTATATAAACACGTGCACCCATTTGGACACAAATACAGTATACCCAGATACTTGGCTATATACAGTGACTTCCGGGGGGGATACCAGATGTGAAGGGGTAGTTAATATGAGGAGGAGGCTGGAAGGATCAGGTTTAACCTCATGAGAATTAGAGAGGGTTTTGTACGTTAAAGCTACTGGGCAAGCTCATGTCTCTGAAACCTATCAGATGTTGAACGGAAACTTTCTCCTCCAATGTTTGAGTAAGGTTTGTCTCTAGTGGGATGGGGTTACGTTCGGGTCCTGTGTAATGTTTATTGATTGGACCTTCCATCATTAAACATTGAGAAGAAGGCTGCTAGATGGATCACATCAGAAGAGCTGCCACGGGGAGGGCATGGGAACTGGAGACTTTCTTCAGACTGAAGCATTATTTACTTTTCTTTTTTTCTTAATAAAGAAAATCTGCCCCTCCTTTCTTCTGCCACTGTTACTTTGATTTTTCCTAATTTTCCAGATTCATACCATCATTTCTTCTTCATCATTGCTTCACACAGCTCTTGTTTCTCCCTCACTCCCTCCCTCCCTCCCTAAAAGTCCAGCCACATTACACTGCCTCTGTACACGTCTCAGGCTGACAGCTATTAGATGTGATGCAGCTATTAAAGACGAACATGGCGCTGTCAACCAGCCTTTACTAGCTCCACTCAGAGCAATGGAGTTGGACCGGAGCCCTGATGCCTCGATGGAAGAGGGATAGAGATTATAAAAGACATCTCTGGATTATAAGCGGAGTCCCCATTACACATCTGTCCTCTATGATAGTCATCACACAAATTCTCTTTCATGACTCTGTTCTCCATTAGGTAAAATTATGCAGATAATTGCTAATGTATTCCATTATAAAACGTTGCTTTGTTATATAATGTATGACCTTTTGATGACTATAAGAAGAATAAAACTTGCACTTTCTACCTTTAATGTTAGGTCAATGATTAAAAGGAACCTGGTGAGTAAAGGTTGTTGTAAAGGTTTTATGTATCAAAGACAGCATCACTGATAATGGAATAACAGGGAAGAGTGATTGATTCAAGGCTCAGAATATGCACGAACCACCAGGCTGCGTATCCTCCATGCAATGCCATAAATATCTCTCCATTTGAATACTCAGTGGCATTTTACCCCCTCAGAGTCCCCACTGGATTAGGCTATGCTGCCTGCTGTTTCCTTAGATTAAAATGAATTCAGCTCCTTATCTACCCAGAGAGGCTAGGTAAGAAACTGGTTCAGTTACAGTCCTATTTTTAATATTTATCCAATATAGCCCAGCTTCAAACACTGAAAAGGAATTGTTTATGAGTATGTTTCATTTTGATTCAACATACTAAATAATGACAAAAGCGGTGTAGTGCATGAACTGCTAAATACATTTACTTTAAATGACAGCACATTATAGTATTCTGTTCACATTGCTGTGTTCTCTTACTGTAGAAGACAGATGGCGGGTCATGGAAAAAGGAGTAGGAGCTGAAGAAGAGCAAGTAGGTGGTGTACGACCACGACATGGTGTAGAAGACCAGCTTCCACGCGCTCTCTGGCATCTTGGCAGCATCTTTGGGCAGCAGCCTGCACCACTGTCCTAGAGGCTGCAAGGACAGAGCAAGAGAGAGAAACCACCGTCAGACAGAAGCATGGCATGGCAGCTTAATTTATGTAGCACATTTCAAACACAGAAAGTCACACTCAGATTAAATGTAGCTGCTTATTTGGACATGCAACTGGATGAACTGCTGGGAGGCCGGCTTTAGGACACAATAACTGATTAATTTAGATGGTGTTCTTTTACAGAATTCAATATGTGTGGTGAAGCAAGCAATCCTCTTAATGCACTGGTGTGGCTTCTGAGCGTCACAAAACCATTTGGTTGCTTTTATTTATGTAAAGAAACCGTTTATGTTGTTCTATGATGTAAAAGCTAATGTTGCAACAACTCCAGGCTAATTGTTTTGAACTAATAAACACTGGCTGCAGAAAACAAATGGGCCTAAACAGAAGTTGGAAGTGCACACGTGTCTTTATGTAAACAAATGTATCAGAACACTCAAGGCACAATGCAAACTAAACAAGACATTTAACATGACATTATTCAAAAAGCTGACCATCAGAAGAAAATGTTATACTGATACATACAAAATGACATGGTTCAAACCAATAACGTTAAGATATTTTTGCATGAGAGAATCCAATTCAGGTCCAAACACTTCAGAGGTATTTAAAAGTAAACTTAAAGCCATTGTTAACATTGATTATATTGAGATGTCGATATAAAGTGTAAGATGACCCACTATTGGCTTGTTGCCAGTGCTACTGACAGTGTCAGGATGTCGTTTAGATACTAGAATACAGATACAGCAGCAGATGTCGTTTTAAGGCAGACTGTTACATATAGGTTACATTTATCGCAGTGAATTCAAGTAACACTGACACATGTGCCCCTTCCTCTTTGTATGTCGTTCTCTTCCTGACACACGTGTACGCCCACTATTATCAGAAAGCTACAGAACATTGCAAGCATGTGACCAGCGTCTGTGATGATGTGTCTGCTTATGATTTGCAAGCAGAAATAGAGGAAGTTGCAGAGAAGGCTCTCGATGTCCTGATGTAGCCTGATAACATGACCCCACCTACTCACTAATGGGGCGACGTTATCTTCCTCCTTGACCCTCCATAATCTTGCTGCCTCATCTTAACCTTTTGCCTCTTTTCTCCACCATCTCTGTTGTGACAGCAACAAATCTCTGAATCATAATCATTTAATTGAAAGAAATGGGGAGAAACAATAACAACCAGTCAATAAAATGCTGAGGATGTGATATTGATATACAAACAACACGGGCAGACATGTAAAGACAAAGACGAGCAGAAAGATAGATGAAATAGGTAAGACAGGTACATCAGTAAAGCAGTAAGACAGGTGTTCAGTGTTTCATAGCTCTGCCAAGACAGGAAACCAAACCCAGCTCGCCGCCTCATAAACAAAATGCAACACACACACACACGCGCCACTTTGGAAGGCCATGAAAAGGTGTAACAGGAGGCAGGAAAGTGAAAGTTGCCGGTGTCAGTGATACAGTACGTGTCAGTCAGCCGTTACCAACCAGCTAGACTACAGCACATGATCTACCAAGATCAGTGACCGATTACATGACAAATTAATGGCGGGAGCATCATTATGGCTAGATGTAAACTGTGGTTTCTTCGAAAGTCACATTCGCAGGGATTCCTAAAGCTCTGTCTGATACTTTGTGTCTTTTTTCATGATTTCTTTCCATCTTTCTTCCTGTCTGTTTTCTTGATTTGACGGAGTTCCTGCGTGACACACAAGAGAGTCAAAACAAGATGGGGAAGGAAACTGACAGGGCAACACAGATAAAATCTAACAACTACAGACTTTGTGGTCCTCAGTAGTGGCACATGTAGAAAAAGATGGCAGCATCCAGCAGGGCACATGATTTTGCTCAGGGCTGCTGATTGGTTTGTTGAGACTGTGGTGACATGTGGTGCGAGTCATGACCAGGACTCAGGACACTCACCACATTCTTTTAAGTCTCTCAGTACATCTGTATCAGCCTCTCTATATCAGCCCTCCCATCCTCCCTCCGTTCTCTCCCCCTCCTTCCACTTTATTTGTCGTTGTTCCCAGCTGACTCGTTCTGTCTCTCTCCACCCCTGCGTCTCCCGCCTGACTGCGACATTTATTTTTAGAAGCCAGCTGTCAGTACATAACATACCCCCTCAGTCTTCCACCATATCACCCCAGCCGATACACAAAAAACACACGCACACAATCATGCACACTCACAATCGCTGAAACACACTAGCGGCTGATACAGGTTACTGCAAACACCAGCTATGCCTCTGCAGCTCATATCCTGCTTGTTAATCGCCATTACTGCTGCATCACTGCTGGTACATCTCTTACTAATGCTTCCACACCCACATCCCATCTGTTCCATTTACCTTTTTATTATTCTGCCCAGTGTTTTGCTCTGTCCTGTTTCTATTACACCATATCCACTGTTTCATCCATGTCATTTCCTCCGTGTCATTTACAACATATGTGGCTAAGTTTACACTGCAACTGAACTCATGCGAGTAGTGACAGTTTGAAAGAGTGTCAGCTGCATTTTACAACCAAAGTGGTACTTTTCAGGTAGGTGGTGACATGTGATGTGGTGTATTTCTGCAGGATGTACTGTAACTACACTAGAGATGTTGATGTTGGCAACGTCATTGTTTGTATGACATTTACCATGCTGGCCACAAGGCATGTGGTGCTATACTTTTCAAAGTAGAGCAGTAACACAAGGTTTTAAAATACTTATAATAACTGAAAAACTACTTACAGAGGCAGTCAAAAAGGAATGCCAAACAGGTATTAAATTTAAACTGAGATGCTAAATTCAGAGCACGGCACAAGTTGGTTGTCACAAGATTTGTTCATTGCTACATGTCGGTATGGTTTCCGTTGAAATTGATGGAAGATGAAGCTCAGGGAAAAGGACTGCTAACCTTTTCAGACCAACATCTGAACTGTTTAAAAAACTCAACTTGACACATGAAGCTATATTAGGCAATACATTTCGCACATTCCTGCTACAGTAAATTACAGCTTAAATCGAACACAGACTGTGATGGAGAATAAAATGACTGCATATCATTTTATATGATAATATAACAATAACTCATGATATCTGCAGCGTTCTCAAATCCTGCCTCGTAGGAACATAAACCGCTATGCAGTCTTTGGCATCTGATAAGCTTTCAAACGCATGGATCTATTACTCAAACTGGACTTCCTAGATCATGTGTCTCCTCTTCTAACCAGTATACCTGTAGCAAAACACCCCCACCAAAGCAGCCCCATGCATTTTTTAATGCAGTGCTGTGTCTGGACTATCACCCAGCATCACTATAGAGCAAAGAGTTTCCTGATGACATCCAGTTTCAGGGTTTAAACCTTTGCGACACCTGTTTGTAATCTGTCCGAAGCCTATTACTGCAGGTAATAAGCAGGAATTGGTCATTTGCTATTGGCAGTGACCCGGCACCAAGGAACAGCTGATAGCAGGTTTGCCTTTGAGGGTCTGTTATTTGTTGGTCAAATGTGATGTTTTTGCTTCCTGACTAATTTTGGTGTGAGGTGGTCTCTCTATATTCTGGTCCTGGCCTTGAAGCGACCAATACCACACAGCAGCGACAAAATCTTTCTTTCAGATGCAGATTCTGAGAGATTATATAACAGCTTGCTAATGGCTCCATTCCTGTCTGTGCCAACCAGCCCACCATCACACTGGGTCTCATCCACCCACTCTATCTATCTACCCTTTAGTTTTCTATGCCAGCCTACAGTGGGGGTATAGTGGGTCAAGGACACTGAAATCATCCACTCGTCCTCTGTCGGATAAGTGACAGGGCCTTGAATTACACTCAGCTGGGACCTGCGACCATTCAACAACTCCCCCCCTCTTCGTCTCTCTCTCTGACAGACAGACTCGTTCTGAACTCGTTCTCTAGCTCAGGGCATCACTGGATTTCATTTCACTGTCTGCTTCTCCCCGCTAAAGAGAGAGGAAGAAGCAGCCTTAAAACAAAGAAAAAGAAATTAAAAGGAAAGGAAATTACAGAGGCAGAGCGTGCATAAAAGGAAAAGAGTCAGTGTGAAAGAGACTTGACGACAAATAAGTGGCTCCCTTAGCAACTATGCAGGGATACTGGCAAAGCCCCTCTGTGTGGCCACAACCCCCCTCCATCTTTCTTCCTCCCTTAATCTGTCCTTTCCCCCTCTCGTCCCTCTGCTCATCTGCACCCCAATGCTCTCCCTTTCACCCTCCACCCGCCCCCCGAGAAGCAAATGATGAGAGAGGAGAGAGGGTGAATGGACTCCACTGGCTTGTTGCATAAGGACGTAAACTGGGCCAGTGAGTCAGGATGTGGCCTGGCTCATGTGTGGATCTGTTCAATAAGGCTTCACATTCTCGTTCACCCGCTTTCATTCCTTTAGTTCTAGCTGGCTTCGATCTCTCTGGTTAATCTGACGTCACTCTCTCCGTCTCTGTGTCACTTTTAAACCCAATTCTGTCAGTCGGTGTGAGAGTTCCCTCTGTTCTCTTTACATCTTTTTCCAGACTGGGGCCAAAAAGGCTTTACAAAAGGCTAATCCAACGGATGGTCAGAGTTTTAGACTATATTATGCAACTAAATGTAGCCTATTTATCTGTGATTAACAATTTATACAATGCTATTTAGACTTTTCTGGTGTTCTAAGTAGGTTAACCTGGCATTTCCTCGCCACATCAAATATCTTCTTCCTCATACATCTATTCTACCTTAGCCCAAACAGAATATCTGCCTCTATAAAGTAAAAATTATCTCACCCTCCACCGCACTCCATCCCCTCCTTTTGTTCTTAACAAGGTGATGAGCGGACAGCTGTCAGTGGGGATATATCTCTCGCCTCAGACGGAGGCAGAAGGATCCAGAGATTACTTACTTACCTTTGCTGAATTTCTATATTGTTTGGAAACTCACTTGTGGTGGTTGGTTGGCTTTCCATGTGACAGGAATGACAAGGTATATGGTTCCTTGTCTCAGTGAGGTTTAAGGTTCAAAATGTAACAACCATATGTTGCCTGCACCTCTTTGCTTACAAATGTAATACTTATTTACCTTCAAATGGTGTTCAAAAATCGTATTCAAATCTGAAGTGATTTCTTTACTATATATTTACTTTGTTTGGAGAACTTTGTTTTATTTCCTTCTGTATTAAGGCCAACAGAATAGACTTCAGGTTATGAATGAGTGGAAAAGCCCTCCCTCCTTAAAAAATACCCTGGCTTTGCAAGAATCACATGGATCCCAAGGACCTCTGTGATTTCAAAAGACAATCGTGGACATAAAGAAATAGAACCTCAGACTCGGATATTGCGATGTAACCCAGCTCCTTTTCATTTCCTGCTTTACATTATACCAAACATTTCATCTTATGACCCCGTCTGTTATCCCGTGGTCTGTCTGTAGTAGTTCATGAGCGATGTGAAGCAGCCACGTGGACGTCTTTACATTATTGACAGCTTAACACAGCAACATGCTTTATCACAGTTCCACAGTTCAGAAAACAGTGCGGCTGCTATCTGTATGATAAAAGTAACAGTAATGTGGGAGTGAAGTTGCATCAAGAAGCGTTAAAGTGTGGGGCGGGGTTAAGGCGCATACCACATTATTACATCAATGATTAGATTCCAGCCAGGTACTCTTGTTATAACCCCTTCCTCGATCGATCAGCTCACCGTGACCAAAAAGGAAAAGTCACTGATCAAATCACAGAAACAATCTGCACTACACTTCTCCCGACATGTACCACAAGGTACCAGATTCTTATATTTAATTATATTTCATTTATCTCTGTAGCAGCAGGTGAAGTCTGGTAATGAAACAATTGTGCGGAGTTTCGAGAAAATGCCAAGTGAAAAGCAAGGATGAAGCATTTATAGGTCCTCTTTCTGTAAACATATATTCTTGTTTTGTTTGACGTTTTTGTGTTGTTTTTGAGTTCTCACCACTGCAAATGAGTGCTTAACTGTAATGTAGCGGTGATTGATATTTTATATATAGGATGAGACATAGACAACATATCTTTTTTAAATTCCTACTTATTTACAGATATTTGTCCTTTTTATACCGATTATTTCTGATCAGCTTGTTTTTTTTCCCACCTGAAGGCAACAGATGTTCCAGATGTTAGTTTGACATGGCCACAGTGTATGCACACACTGTGACAGCTCGGTAAATGAAAGGTGAAATATACACATTGAAGTTTGCAAGTGAAGTATGGACCTTGAGGGACGACAGATCTTTCCATTCCAACAGAAAGAACAGACTATCAGACTAATTCAGGATCAAACAGCTGTTGCTGAACTGCTGGTCCACAAGGAAAACTCACATTACTGCATATGGCCAGTGCAACTGCTAGAATACAAACCAAGAGGCTGGATGAATATTTGAACTTGATTTGATTAAAAACATACCACTGAGCAAACAAATTTGCACGCAAAGTACGTGACTGGACGACAACCCACCTTGCATCCGTGAATGAGTAAATTTATGACTGGCAGTCTGTCAAAAGCACAGGGGACATATGACTATTGCAAATGAAGCACATTTTCATGCCAAGCTGCTGACTTTCTTTTCATATATACATATACTATGAAACACAGCATTGATGTCTTTGAACCTCTTATTAGTTGGTTGGTAAGGGAAATGCAACTATCGTGCACGTGGCTTCATCTGGTTCTTACAGCAAGGGAACCAGCAAAGAGCCAAAGCTAAACCTGCAGTGGTTTCACTTCCTGTTGTATAAATACATCTAACATATTCAAATGAGGAATAGATTTGGAGCCTTTCTGTCTCATTTGTATGAGCGTGCATAATTTCCCAGCACGTGTTTCACCGCATGTGTGTGTGTGTGTGTGTGAGAGAGAGAGCACGCTAGAGAAAGAAAGAGCTAGCAGGTGCACCTGTTAGGAGCAGGTCTACCCTATTACTTGTTCCCAGTGGAGGCATTAACCCCACACTTGGTTGTCAAATTATCTCCTGGAGCATCAAAGAAAATAAACATGGCCTTCACAGCTAAATGATTAAGCTAAAACATATAACCACATACACAACTAGTTGTGAAGTGGCATAATGTGTTCTTAACAATATCACAGGTTAGCAACTTTGATCACTGTGTCCTAGTTTTTGAAGTGATGTTTTCACATCCTGTCTAAGCTTGTAAAGACGGCAATAAGTGTGTTTTGGGGGTAAAATCGGCTGCTAGTCCTAAACATCGTAACATTTACACAGCTGCACATTTTTACACGTGCTTAAGAATAACACAGAGAAAGCTGAGGTGCTTTACAACACTGAGCCTCATCTGCCAGTCAGTGTGTTAATGAGTAATACAAAATGACATAACAGCCTCTTCTGCTCGTCATATTTGATTATACTCTATGGTGACGTGAGGTATATTTTAGTTATTTAGTTACTTATTTATCTTCCTTATCTGTGGCTACAGCAGCTATTAGAAAGGCTAGGCTACCTAGCATAAAGCAGGACAGGCCACTCTAATAAAAACTGTCTGTACAGTGTTTATCCACCTCATTCATATTTAATAAAAAAATGGTATGTTCTTAATCATATTAAATACATAATAGGCAACAGCCCTGTTGGCAGAAATCAATGTGAATGTCTTTAGCGAATTAGAAAGCATATCATGTAAAATAGTTTTTAGCATTGGCTAAATATTGATCAAGGTCATTCACGCTGTTACATTTTAGCTTAAGTGTGCATTTGTCCACGTCCCTGGGACAAAACATAATTTTGCTACCCTGTTACATTTACCACACCCACACACACACACACACAGGCAAATAAGGGGCACACAGTAAGCTCTTTAATGCACTTCTTTTCATATTGTTGAGAATTGAGAATCAAGATTGTGATGTTTGATTATTATTTGCGTCCGATGAGTACCACGCTGAAGAGTATAATTATTATAGTGCTGTCTCTGCCATTATATATGTTGCGACACTGCAGAAGGAACAACACTTCCATGTGCATACAATACAATTTGAAATCCTGATATTTCTGAAATGGTTAAGGCAACAGAAAAAGAGTGAAAAAATAAGAGACATTAAAATGTACAGTCGCAGTGAAGTGTTAAGATATTCACTCAAGCTGCTCCCTGTTCAAACTGACAGCCAGAAGGCATATGGCTGTCATTCATAATGCACTATCCATGCCATTGGCAACGCACAGAGAATGAGGACTGATACAACAGACTGTCTTCAACAGACAAGCCTATGTGTGAATCAACAGGTGGTGGTTCGTGAGATCACCATAATTATTCACCCACAGATCATCTAAACTAATCTGTAATTATATAAAGTTCAAAGTGGCTAAAAATGAAGTAGACACTTTGTGAGAGTGGACACGTGGGATAGACAGCAAAAAAAAAATCAAGTATGATGAATGAGACACTGGCAAAGATTTGACTTCCAGCAGCAACTGCCCGTGCTAAATGCAAGTCCTGGTGCTTTTTCAGTCACTTCAGAGTTTAATGGGTCGTTTTTTGGCCATCAAGTCCAGGGTTTGTACAGCTTTTGTACAATTCAAACACTTTTCAACCACTTCAAGATATCTAAACCAAAAATGTCCAGACTCTCAAAGCCTTTTCCATCACTACTATAAATGCCAGGAGTCAACAAACAAATATGATCATTTTATTTAGAATATTAAAAGATTTGTGGTTTACATGAGTCTACACATGCATTTTTCAAGGAGCATTTTCAAATCACAAGCACATATTCCTTCAAAACAAACCCTGAAAGTCACATATTATAACAAACACAAAGACATATGTGGCTTGACACAATATAGAGCTGAATAATACATATGAATTTGGCTAGCTAGACTCTGGAAACCAGCCTGTAAGGTCACACACACACATATAAATCAATTATGTATTATAAATGTATTATTGTTTATATGTATAAACAAATGTATAACTGAAATAAAAATAACGTCTTTCTGATTATAATAATTGTTGACAATATCAATCAGCAGTTATGAAATCAGATATAAAATTAGCACTGCAAGATTCAATACAGTATTCTATTGAGATACTGCGTCCCTATAAATCTCTAATACTATTAACACTGCTTACAAGGTCACATGACAACTTGTGTTTGTGTGTGTGCGTGTGTATGTGTGTGTGTGTGTGTGTGTGTGTGTGTGTGTGTGTCTCGAACAGCCCAGAATCTTCTACAAGCTTGAGAAGCTCGGCTCAGGACGATATTACAGATAGGCCTCATTACTCTAATTAGGAGTTAAATAATGATCTGGTGTCTGGGTTAATGTGAGGTTATTGGTTCGGGTATGGACTACAGCTAGGAATAAAGCAAACACACATTGCTGGGCTCTGTATAGACTTAATAGACCTGTGCAGTTAATCGAACAACATAATCCTGTATCTATTTTAGCTTTCGTTCACTTTGGTAATCAAAAATAAATAAATAATCCAACAAATATTTTCTCCCTTTAGAATGTATTGAACTGTAAATAGTTCACTTACAACCTCAGTAAAACATGTTTTTGTGTCTTTGTGTAATATACATTCGTAAGATATTAAGACGATTTAATACTAACGACCTAAAATGTGGAAAATTCAATTTAATTTACGTTTCACAGACTTAAAAACTACATACTGTATGTTATGGTTGATCACAGCCTCCAAAACGAACCGAACAAACTTTAAAGATTTGTTTCAGGGGATTTTTGAAGGTTGAAAGTACGGTCTGTGTTGGCAGCAGTCATTTTGTTAGAACAACCTCTGCAATCGCTGCCACATGTGAGTGAGTTCCCCTGAAGGGCCCACTCTCAACCTTCAGGTTTGGGCTAACTACTGTAGCTATGTGGCTACGCAAACCCAGTATCAAATGGTGGGTGGGGACGAGAGAGAGAAAACAAAATGCGAGAGCAGAATACAGCAGATAAAAGTTAGATCAAGAAGATGCTAAAAAAAAGAATGTCAAGATGAGGTGAATTAAGGGGAGAGAGGGAAAAAAGCCACAGGCAACTATTCTGATCACATTTAGCATAGGAAAGTGAACCTTTTCTGATTGTGAGTCCATGTGAATGTACCAGCTTCTTTCACAGACAGAGAGACAGAGAGAGAGAGACTGGGAGGGAGAAACTAATCTAATTGCATCCCAAGAATGCTTCTGAGATCTGTGCGATCCTGTGGACTTCAATGAACCACACGAGCAAGCATGTCGAGTCACACATACACACACAAACAAGGCCCAAAAGTGTGATGTGTGGCCATTCAAAGGAGACTAAATGATTTTTTTCTGAGCACTGTGATCTCACACACTGTTATAGAGCGTCCTTGTTAGAAGAGAGACAGCTGCCAAGTGTGAAGCCTACAGTGACAGTGCGTTCTTGTCTAATGACCGCCTGTCCACTGTGCCTGTCTGGAGGCAAGTAAGTGAGACAGAAAGGGAGAGGAAGAGGAAAAAGACTAGAGAGGCTGGCCACAGCAGCTCTGTAGTGGTCAAGGCCTCACAGCACATTCCAGCTGACCAGAGGACAGTCTGACTGTCACAGTCAGCAAACAGAGCTGATTCATGATCCTACTTTGTGGCTGGTGGTACATATGGCTGCTTTGGCTATGATTCACCATGTTAAAAGAGGACACAACCCTTACCCCCGTTTCTTCCTTCAGTGGAATCACTGATATGCTCATACTAAATGGTGGTGTATGAAAGTCTTCTACCAGCTGTTTCAATAAATATAATAATCACCGTGTTTTTTGCTGGTTGTTTTTCTGTCAATCAACTAATCAATGACTCGACTTATCGTTTAAGTTCTACATAAGAGTCTACATGTGTCTGGAGTGAGTGATCATTAGCAGGGCACTGAAGGATAGCAGATGTATGGGATCAGGGTTACAAGTTTTATGGAATTTGCCTTTAAAATTGAAATTCCAAGTAATTATAAGTGCTGCCCGCTATCCTAATAAAATAACATTTGCTGATGCTGCAAGGCGCTTGTTCATCTAACCTTTTGAAATGAGGCTTACATATGCCAAAATGTCCAAACAGTTAATGTAACAGGCCCAAATGCTTCAGAAAGGCAAGTATATTGAAAGCAGCTGCTATACTTAACAGGCAAGCCACCAATTACGTCAGTAGGAAACTTGAAACAGGACAGCTTGATGCTGAGTGCATTACAGGTTGGAACAACCCTGCAGGCAGCTCAGCATCAGTGCACAAAGCCATCAGACATTCAACTTTTTGCAGACACACAAGGCTAGGAACATATTGTGACACTGAAATTAAACTTACATAAATACTGTATGTATATATAATAATGATGTAAATATAAGCACATATGATAGATATAATTAGACATAAATCTGCATCGATCACAGTGACAATGTATGATTAATTGAAGCACAACCTCTGTGAGGGAGAACAGTGTGGTTGACAGATTTGCAATCCTATAAGTGCTCTGTATTTATGGCGTATGAAACACTGAAGCACAGAGCAATAGATCATGTGCCAGGTGATGGCCAAAGTGCTGCTCGCTTAAACGCTATGTTATGATAAATTAGATAACTGAGGAGAGGCGACGGGAGGAAAGGTCTAATAATAACCAAACATCATAATAGCTCGCAATAAGTGTCAACATTACAAGCGGACACTTTGGGTTGAATGGATTGCACTTCCCAAATCCAGCATCAAGTTTCTCTCTGCGGCGCTAATGCACAACAATGAGCAGGGGCTTTGTGGAATGTGATCTGGGGTCTGTGGTTTGTTGGAGACCATGTCAAACCTCAGGCTGCTTTAACATTCAGAACAGCAAGGGGATGAGGTGCTACTCAGCTCTATGCAGGGAGATAAGCTCTGTAACGAGGCTGGAGCTGGCAAGCATGCTGCTGCTGCTGCTGCTGCTGCTGCTGCTGCTGCTGCTGCTGCTGCTGCTGCTGCTGCTGCTCTCCTCTTTGAGTGACTGCTTCAGTGTGTGTGTGTGTGTGTGTGTGTGTGTGTGAGGGGCTATGGAATGCATTTATGAGGGAGGTTATAAACTGCTGCTGCAGGGCGGGTTTGACCACTGCGTTGCGTCTTTTAAAATACATGCTCTGGTGTTGCTGTGTGTAAAACTCTGGTAGTGGACAAAAGTCTAATTTGCGTGTGTGAGGCAGCATATGCTTTTTACCAACATATGCATGTGTGAGGGTGTGAGCGCAATTGTGTTACTGATTGGCTGCTGCATGCCGAGTCTGCAGGCTTGACCTCTGCTACACAACCACTAAGCTCACTTCTCTTCTCCATTCCTTCCTTCCTCTCACCCTCTCTTCCTTCTGTTTATTAACCCCCCCCCCCGTCTCCTCATCTCTAACCCAGTGTTTCATCACTTTGTCTCCACTCTCTCATCCAGTGCGACATTGCCTTAATATAGTGGTTAGTTGTACATGCATGCATTCGAATGACAAACTGTATGCAAACACAAACATACAGTATGTTTCTGAAGCCTCACACACTCACAGACACCCACAAGCATAACTGTAATGCACAACTCATAAACCGTACACCCATTTAAATCATGCAAGCAAACACGGACATAAAGCTGCACACGCTCTGATGAACGGGTGCAGAGTGAATTAAAAAGCCAATGAGGAAGGAGTACAGTCTCTTGCATAGTTGCCTATTAAAAATGTAATTTTTTGTGTGTTTATCTGAGAGAAGTGTGATGCTGTATGATGCACCACAGTGTCTTTGTGTAACAGTAGAGCTCAAGTGGCTTATCAACAAGTTGTGTTTAATTCACTCTGAATAGGTGCTGCTCTAACTCGTACAGTCAAGCCGCAAACTAAAAGTGAAACCTGATGAAAACCACTCTCGCAAATACTGTGCACAGGAGGCTTCCCCCACCCCCAACACACTCGCCTGACCTTACAAACGCATGCTCTATGAAATGTCAAATGATGGTACCATGTGGATCCTGGTTTCCCTCGTTTCCCAACGCAGAATGATTGACACATAAAAGACTCCAGCTCAGGACAGATGATATTGTCCATCCAGCCTTTTTGTTTGTAATAGGATTTCCTCAAGCATCCATCCAGTCTTCTGTCTAGCAGTGAGATTGAGGACATGGAATCATTGATGGATTTAGATGAATGAACTGATCAGCTGTGAATCTAAATATTCCCAATGCACAAGACTGAATATCTCCACACTGGACTCTTGTGACAGTGAGTGGGTTCTACCAGGAGGAACAAGTCTCACACGTGTAGGTTACACATTTTAACCAGGTTTGGCTGCTTTTGTTGTGGCACCACTGAATGAGTACAGCAACCTCAAGTATCACTCAGGCTGCTTTCCATATCTGGAATATGACTGTACGTTGGAAAATGCATACCAGAGTGAGTGGAGACATGAAATGAGTCAACTTTCATTCTTCAAAACATGACTGGGAGTAACAAAACAGGAAACTTATCAGCTCTTGTGGCAAGAAATTAGGGCTGCAACTAACAATTAATTCTGCTGATTATTTTTTTGATCAACTGATAAATCGCTTAGTTTTATAAAAACATCAGGAAATGCCCATCACAATATCCTAGAGCACAAGGTGATGTCATCAAATGTGTTGTTTTGTCCAAGCAGTCCAAACAGTTTAAACCTAAAATTAAAATAATGTAAGAGAATGCTCACGTTTGAGAATATGGAGTTGTCAAATTTTTGGCACTTTTGCTTGAAAAATTACTTAAACTATTAATGAACTAACAAAATTGTTACAAATTAATTTACTTTCAATAAACTAATGCCAATTCTTTGTAGCTTTGCGAGAAATAGGTCACATGAACAAATTCATAAGGAATACAAAACCTTATCCATCAACATTTACCATGATTTGACAAACAAATGTCCATCTCTATAATAAACAGTTATAGTGATGCATATGTAATTTCTTTCTTTGAGGTCCATAAATTGTGTTTTTCACAGCATGTCAGAAAAACCACTACTCATTCCTTATGTCAGATAACATTATGATCTTCTTCACATGATCACAACAGGATATGTTTACACAGAGCTTTGTCCACTTTGTCTAAGCTAACATTTAATGTCCGTGAGGTTTCATGAGCTCTGAACCTAATTAAGTGTGTACTCACGATTGTCCGTGCTGTCATTCATTGTGCTCATGCTGTACGATAGCTTAGCCAACTCACTACATATCAGAGCCCACAGCAATTGTGTGCTTCAACGCTGTGAAAACCACACACACTGACAGGGTATTAAATGCATTGTGGTTTACTTAACGTAAACCAACTTAAGTGAGAAAACATCCAGTTTTATTCAAGTCTGTGCAATTCGGTGTGCTCAAACAAGACCTCAAATAATGTAGTTAATACTTTTCTGTCAACCCACCACAGCTTGTTCTTTGTACAACAGCAATACTCAGCACGGCTGACCTAACACTGAACCCATCCTCTTTATCCCTAATATAAGCACTGTAAAGGTGGTGTTACACGTGCACCAAATAACCGAGGGCATCCTGACTGATTCCTAATTCAGCCGATGTTAAAAATCTCACCTCATCCTTCACAGCCCTTATAGTGTCCAGGCTTGAAATGGGGTCCATCTCATACTGTTTTATAGGAGTCAATGAGTCACAGACTGAGACACACATACATAATGTAAAGGGAAGGACAGGCTTCTCTGTATTATCAGGCCACATCTGGCTTCACACATGGGGCCCTGAGCTACAGTATACTCATCCTACTGTAGCATCGGCCACGTGCAGACACTCCACCCCCACCTACGATCATGGCAGAATAATGAGCCGTGGGCCACATATGCGGACAAGGGCCCCCCTCCTGGCAACACCAACAGGGTGAAGGGAATATAGGGGCCCTTGGCATAGTGCCTGAGCATCTGGCCTTCAAGTGACATGTTGTGGTGGGAAAGAAAGAGGTGATGCTGCTTTTAGAGACATTGTGGTTTTCTAAGTCCACATGCACATGGTAGCTAAAGAATGCAACAATTTTCTACTCCATGGTGGTCTCTGATGTTTAACAGTCTGTTAGTCTGATTTCTAAAAATATAATGTGGATGCAACAGTTCAAATTTGTAATAGAAGTGAGCAATAATGATCATATATGCACTATAAATCTGTCTACCAGCAGGGATTGTGTCACACCATTTAAATTGAGGTACCCATTCCTTTATGCAATATCTGGGTGTATTAGGCCATTGTGAGCATCAATGCTTCACACTGATGCAAAAATAATCTAAAATCAATCAGTCGTGCTCATTGATTTGCAACATTGCCCACAATGGCCTAATAGACCCAGAGATATTACGTAAAGGAATGGGTTACTCAACTTGTTTTTGCATTAATATGAAGTACTGATGCAAAAATTATCTAAAAATAATCAAACACTTTGAACTGTCAGGTTCTTCATTGGATCAGCCCAAAACAGGCATTCTTTTCAGGTTATTGTAATCATTAACAGTTTAATTGAACGATATATTTAGATATCGGGGAGGGAAGAGGATGTTAGGGAGTCTGCATCACTTGCAATTTGACATAATTGTGTATGTATGTATCAACATTCGTTAACATTTGTTATACCTGCTACATTCAGGCTGTGTTAGCTGTCCACGTGCTTTGAGTTGTACCTCCTGAGAGATGGGAGGCTCAGTCTCAGAGGCCACACTTCTGCAGTACTGGGGCATTGATAAGAGGAATGAGCTACTAAGCCCATTAATTAAGGGTGTAAATAAAATAACCTTGGGGTGCTGGGGGGGATCAGTGTGTCCCGTGATTGTGTGCCACTCACCTCAAACAGACAATCTGTCAGACCCCGCCTGACCTGCGTCCACAAAAAGGCACAAAAGAAGAACAGGGCGATTTCGGTCCAGGTAATGTATGCGTTATCCAGGAGAGTCCGTTTGGAGAGCGCCAGACCGCAACTACTACAGTCTCTCCACGCGTTCATCATTGTCGTGGAGGCTTTGATGATGAGGTCCAAGTATCCCGGCATGGGCTCCACTTCCACTACCCCGGCGTGGCTGCTCATTGTGGTGCGGCGCAGGGAGAACACACGACTACAAAAAACGTGGAAACCGGAAAAATGACTCCAATTGAAGGACAGAGGGAGTGCGGGGAGCAGTACGCCCCAGACAGTGTGACTAATCCGACAAGCAGCTTGCTAGCTTCACTTAAAAACGCTAAAACAAGCTTATCTAACCAGCTTAACCTCTTCAGTAGCCTAATTCTTTGTTTTCCAAATTAAGACACGGGCCCATTCTTCCTGTTCATAATAGTTTTATGAATGATAGCAGGGCCCACCGGGTCTGACCACACACACAGCGGCTATGATGCTGTATTTGATAATCACACAAAACGCTTATTAAATAGGGTTTTGACTGTTAATACGGGGCATTAGCCCTGCGCACACGGGCTCATCAGCGGCATCTGCGCGTCCCGGTTAGCCGCCTAGCTAACTTAAACCACACGCACACAACAGTGAATGGACCAGCATTGGCAGCGGCTTCCCCGCCGTCTCCGTGAATAAATTAACCTAAAACGTGATGTAGCACACACACACGAACGAAGTCGGCTCGTTTCTTTCGACCTTTCCAGCGCCGAGCCCAGCTAGCACATGCGCTTATTGTGCCGCTAACGTCTCATCTCCGTTACTCGTCTTACATAACGCCTCTGATCCGTTAGAGCGGCGGACTGGCGACAAACCGGCACAATCTCACGCGAAGTTATCCCAGCGAAGAGAAAAAGCATCAAAATAAAAAGAGTGTTATCCTGCGAAGAGGCTGCCGTCTCTACGTCTTCTCCTCCTCATCCGCCGCCGCTGCTGCCGCCGCCGCTGCTGCTGCTGCCGCTGCCGCTCTGTACCGGGGCGGCCAACGTGTTCAAGGCAGCGGTTTTGACAAGTGACGCTTTGCTTTCAATGGGAATCAACTGGTGCGTTAAAAAGACGACGGCGTACGTTTATGCGAAGAGGGGGATGAAAAGAAAAAAAGCAGAGGGGGCGTGACGTAATGTGGGCCGCTATCTTCTTTTTGATGTCGCGTGAACCGCTGAGGGTTAAAAGAGACAGTGTCGATAAAGGCTTAATAACAGACTACACTGAACACACGTACATGAAACAAGAGTGTCAGGAAACGCACCTAGAAACACTTTACTAAATTGTCACGGCTCAAATGCATGGTGTTTTATATGTACAGGCATCCACACTTCACAATGTGTTAAACATTTATTATCTTTTCAAAGGAATGCTTACATTAAAGATACAATATGTGTTGGTTTCCATAGGAGAAATGCACATTTATAAAGAATGGATACTGAGGCAGAGATGTTTCATCTGCATTCAAGAGAAATTATGAATTCTGGTCTGGTTTAAATAACACAGTCAAAGCTTCAATTAAAACACCCTTTTCCCTCACAAGCAAATATATCAAAACAAATGCAGGTATGCCGGCTAGAGAGAGAGAAAGAGACTGTTGACAATTTGTGGTGTTGTATTGAAGTTCATTGTTGAGGTGTCACAGCAAAAGCAGATGTCTTAAGCTGTAGCGGTGGGAGCATACTGCATCACTAGTCTGTCAAACTCGTTCTCCTGCAGGAAAACACAGTGCAGGGGAAACGGTTAAGCATCAGGACACATGTCTGACAATGGGAACAGCTGTGCATTGCATGGTTTGTTTGGTAACAGTATACCCAGTTTTAGCATGTTTATGTACATCTGCACTCTTGCATGATGAAAACACAATGTGTGACAAAGGCTAAAGATTCAGAGTTTAATGCTCTCATTGACTTTGCTCCACGGACACCTGCCGCCCAACCATCAAAACAACCAGGACAGGTAATTAAATTACAACAGAGTAAAGGTTATGAAGGTTTATCACCAACTGTGAGTGGATCGTGTGACCACAAATAGACCTGGCCAAAGGTCAGAGGCATCCCTGAGAATGAAAAGTATTAAATAACAAATACAGACAAGAAAGTTACCTTGGCTAAATAGTCTTTGAGGTATGGGTGGGCTCTGTGTGCATCTTTCAGCTGAGAGAGGTACCGATTGGTTACCTGAGGACAGATACAACAATTACAAAAGTGACAAGAGTAAATACCAGCCACTAAAGCTTCATAAACACAGTTCTAAGTCCCAGAAACCCTGTTTTTCAGGGACTTAAAATCCAAAGTCCCTGAAAAAGAGGGTGAGGTTCAGTAGGAAAAAGGTGATGACAGTTGCAGCGTTGTTTGTGTATGTTGCAAGGCCGCTGTCAATCAAACATGATTAAAAACAAACTGTCCTGCGTCAAACCCTTAATAAATAATCCATACAAATGTTATTTGGTTGTTTTTTTTTTACTTTGATTGTAGTCAATGTAATTGTGAATATTTATTGTTATAGAGGACCTTAAAAGCAATTATGAACTTTGCTACAACTTCAAATTTTGATCTTTGCACAGTTGTGTTTCTGTCATAGTCAAGAAGAAATATAGCACAAGCAATGACAAACTTAAACATTGCTTTGCTTAGATTTAGAAGAAAGAAAGTGACTCTCTTCTACCATAGGTGATGATTAGACTTGTTTCCTAAATTGCCTACATAATTCCAGTTAACCTAATCAACTGTTATCACAGTTGGAAACTTTAATGATGGCTTTAAGTAAATGGTCAGCATACTATTGCACTATCAAGTCCATCAAACAGATAATTGAGTTTTTATCTTTATGAACTATGAGTTCCTGGGATTATAACTCACACACAGCACTAAACTCACAGAAATGCTTAGATGACACTTTTCGTGACAGAAGACAAACGCAATCAAGAAATTGCTTGGTTGAATGCTTTTGCCTGGTTCAATCAAAGCAAACACACATAAAATTGCTGAGAGGAGCATCTTGCGCTCTATGCGCAGAGTGCTGCTGGACAAAGATTTTTCAAGTCGTCTTTGACTGATGATGAGTTTGCCCTTCGGAAACTGCTAAACTGATAGCTGTTAACACAGTGCCGTCGTTAACAACTCTGGGTCCAAAGTCTCACCTCTGGAGCTTTGCCCAGGTGCTGCGTCAGCACTATGAGGTTGATCAGCGTCTCAGGGTGACTGCTGTCCTAAAAACGGGGAAGAGAGAAAGACGGAGATGGACAGAAAGTGAGGGGGAAGCAAACAAGACAGCAGTACAAACAGATGTTGAGACAAGGCAGTGTAAGATAAAATTACCTTCTATTCAGCAGGTTTTATATCACTAAGATGAAAAACTAAATTAAATGATTTAATCTTCCTATGTCAGCAATACAGCAGACAACAAGGTGGTGCAGGTGGCTGCAGTATTTCAGTCCAACTGTCAACATCTGCAACAACTGGATTTATGAGTGTTTCTCCAAAATGTGAATATTTAAATAATAAGACCAAGTTGATTTTAGAAAGTGAGCTAAAAAAACAGAAGAAAAAAAACAAACATATAATGTCGCAGGATTATTGCCAATCGAATCCAAGCCACACGGAGTTTGTACGGTGCGACGGATGAGTTCTGCACATTGACTTTATAGCGCGGTTATTTGGAGGGCAGGATGATGGATATCCATTTCCCATGCTTCCACGTTGAAAAGCGGTGTCAACAGCATACGTACTTCCTGACGCCTACATTGTTACCACAGCAACCCATGCAGGTGATGTCTGGACACACAAATCTGATCTGATCACTTGCAAATAACAATAAGGGATAGTCTGTCTCAAAGATCGGATTTGAGAAACAAATCTGATTTGCCTGCGGTCTGAACAAAGCCTAAACATTCCATGTCTCTTTAATCAAAAGTGCTGCTGATATACTTAATAGCAATTAGCACTCCGCTGCACCCCTTGCACTACCATGGCACATCTGCATACTTGCACATTTGTACTTGGTATGAATTTCCACCTTAGTTATGTGGTTTATTGTTGTTGATGTTGTGCTTGTATTCTGTCATTATGTAACAAATTTCCCCTAGTGGGACAATAAAGACAACCTTGACCTTAAACACTACTGCAAAATGAATATTTTATTGTGTCTTGTGGATAAACATTGTACACTGGTCAAACGCCTGTTATGGATCATGAACACAACTGTGGGGTGTGTGGTGCCATCTGCTGTTATAATGCGAGAAGTTGGAAGATTTTAAAATTGCTCATTATGTTATGCTCAGTTGATAAGCCATATCCAATTTAACAAAAATTAAAAAATAAGAAATATTATTATTTTCAAATCAAACTGAGAGAAAGTTTGGATTAGCTTGTTTTAACTGTGCTTAAAATGCTAATACCAGCCTCAGAAACAGGCCGCTGAGAGCTTTAACTGAATAGACTCTGCATGTATTTACACCAAAATGTGTTAAGTATGTCAGTTAATGTGTGATGAAGGAACAAAACGAGAGACAAAAAAAAAAAACTATCATCTAACCTTGTCAAGTGCCTCCTGCAGCACTCCCTCGGCTTCCTCCCACTTGTTCTGAGCCATGTAACAAGCCGCCTGCCCGTTGAGGAGCAGCAGTGTAGACGAGTACTTGTCTGACATCTCCTGGAAAATGTAGTAGGCATCCTGCAGCTTCTCTCCACCCTGTAACAAAAAGCAGACTGCAATTAAATGCAGGCCAGAGGAAATCTAATCTGAGTGTTCAGCAGTAACAATGCTAAATAAAAAAGCAAATAATGGGTGCGTGTGGTGTCAGGGGTCCACTATTCCACAAAGAATTGCTACAAACGCCCTTCCCGCTAATTATTTCAAACCTTGCATGTGATAAACTGGGATTTTATTTACTTGGTGTACATCCAGACACATGCCATTCACTCCATTATGTACGAAGGGTTTACAAATTATTCATGATAGAGCATTTAATTATAAATCAGCTATGTGTATCTTAGTGATGTTACGTGAACGTAACTGAACCCTCACCACAGAAATATTAACCCAGGCTGTGGCCAGCTGGGTTAGAGTAGCATCTTCATCCTGCTCCTGCATTTTCTTCAGCTCTTTCCTGTTAATGACAAGAATATAATGTCATTGTTGTTAGAGGAACACAGGTAATTCTCTATCTATTATCACTCTATGCTTTTGTCATACCTCGCCAGGTCAACACGATCCAGACTCAGCAACACCTGAATGGTCATGGCCATGCTGAAAAGAAAATGTTCAGGTCAGTTTGCCCAGTTTCAGTTTGCAGTATAAACCCAGTGACCCATCAGAGTTTTGTGGAGCAGATGTATTAAGTGAAACGTTTTTTTAGAGAAATCCATACTTCTGTCTTAATCATGCAAACAGGATTAGCCATGACGTTTAATTTGTGCATCTCATTAAACCCCCAAGTGGCTAAAGTGTCAATTTATTGTGATAGTTATGTCCATCTGTATACGGAAATGTGGTGAATGATATATTTGCAGGTATATTTACTTAACTTTGCACATAAACAAAATCTGAGACTTTTTAATAGTAAACTCTTGATCCCTTCTTACCACTCCAGGCTTTCTCCTTGGTGCAGAGTCCTGAGAGCAGCGTCCGTGTTTGACTCATGGTAGTAGATGGAGGCTGCCATGAGTAGGAAGGTGGTGTTGGCAGCATCTACACTCTTCGCCATCTTCTTGTCAAGATCAGCAACAATAGCATCCCTGCAAAAAACCAATAGGAGCGGGAAAGTGGTTCATAAAATGAGACGAAATTACACTTAATTCCCTGAATCACAACCAGGTTCTAAAGTAGAAGATGAGACTAGATCAGCTAGAAATGCTGTTTTGTAATCACACAACTGAATCTAGAATTGTAAAGGCTAGGGCTGGTTGATATATTGAGTGTTTGGGAGATACAGTATATTCTATAACTTTGTTGAACGCAGAAAAGTATGTACGTTTGATGCAGGCTTCCCTTCAACAAAATCTGCAGTATGCTGAGCAAAACCCGAGAAGAAACAATTACTGTAGTAATGTATCACATCATCAGACCCATGACTTTCATCAATACTGTGTGGAGAATTAGGCTCTGGTAAATACTTGAGAGACTCACACCAAATATAACTGTTCAAGCTGGTAAAGTCTCCGTTCTGCAGAAACTGCATGTAATACAGATGCTTGGTCTAATTGTATACTACATTAAAGACTCCTCTGTCAACTGTTAATACATATATTTATTAACTGTCGACGCAGTATATTGACAGAGAGTTCAGCAAATGCACATTGAAATGCCAGCTCTTACCTTTTGCTGTCACTGGACCGATACTCAGCAAACATCCTGACAGCTTGGAGCTCGGGTGGAGAGTTGGCCTTGATGTCATCCAGGACAACAGCGTACTTCCTCTGTAATAGCACAACATACAACAGGTCGGGTCAGAGCAGGTTTTTCATCTGCCAAATAACTTGCAGCGATTCATATACACGAGCTAGCAGCTAATCACAACGAAACGAAGCGCAGTGTGACACATAACATTTGTACTTGAGAACATTTGTTTACCTGGGCAATGTATGCTCTGTACAAAAACATGTCCCTTTCAGTCTCCTTCTCTGGTGTTGACGGCTTTAAAGGAAAAAAATCACAGGCTGAATTTAATAGAGAAATATTCGCTAACATGTTTAGCATTGTTGATCGAAAGCGCCGTTGGCTGCCGTTAGCGAGAAAAAGACGAAACAGTATATTTCAAAACATTCCGCTGATAACAATTAGATATTTACCTTCACCTTCTGAGCCTCGTTAATGCACTGTTGATAGCTGCCGATATAATAGGCATTTTTCACATCGAAGAGCTCATCAACATCACCCTGCTGCGCCGCCATGTTGACTCCAGAACTTCCTGACACGTAGCAAAAATACGTCACCTTCTTGCTTTTCACCGAGGATTGTGGGAGATTGAGTTCTATAACGTAAACACGCGTGAACGTTGCAGAAATTGAGTTAGTGAGATAATTATGGGCTACATTAATTATATGCATTGCTTTGCCCTAACCATATACTTAAGTACAAGTACACTGTGTTTATCAATTTACATAATACTTTAATACAAGTTTAATACGTTAAATGTCCATGCTAGCACACTTATAATGATAGGTGAATTGACGGATTACTGGGCTAATTGTGGTGAGTTTAATCTCGACAAAACCCCTCCAATAACACTTATCTCCAAACTTGCAAAAATACCAGCAGGCCTATAACTTATTGACAGACTAGATGTGGTATAAACAGAACTAAAATAATTAGTCAATTAATCATTTAGTTACTTGTGATAATAAATTGTATCATTTTTGAGATCTTGACTGTTGGTCGGACAAAACAATCGATCTGAAGACATCATCTTGGGCTCTGGGAAATTGTAATGAGCAAGTTGTTGTTTATGTATTTGAAAATATTATGAATTATATTTCTTTATTGTCTTACGTTTTTGATAAATGCAGGCTAATTTTGACATACTTACTCACTTTTGGGGCATTTTCTATCCCCACCAATCAGTCTTCAGTTCACACGCAGTGTATTTCCCCCACTGATCACGTTGAACCAGTAGAGGGCGTGCCAGATCAATTTCACCACTGCAGGTGTCTTGTGTTTTATTATGTCGGGGACTTGCAGCAACACAATAACTTCACTCGTCATAAATATTGATAGGCCTAGTTTATGGAGTAGAACCACAATTGCTTAAATAACACTGAGGTGTGACTTGAGGTTTCTGGCAAAAACGCGTAGTGTTCAATATCAATGCATTAAAATTACCTCAGCGTTAAAATAACAATGCACGAAGGCTATTTTGACCTCGGGAGTTCCTGTCTCCTCATTACACAGATGTAGAAAAACTTCCTGTATCCTAAAAACATCCGCTGACACAAATCTCTCTCTCTCTCTCTCTCGCTCTCTCTCTCTCTGTTCACATAAATAATTAAACGAAGTTATGAAACTTTAAAACGTAAAGTAACCTATGAAATGTACAATTTTGAAAGGAGGTTGAAATGTGTAATGCAACCAAAACATGAAGTCTTTAAGTGTATTTCATGAATGTGTCACTTAACAAGCCAGTAAACGTTGTATCATCTAGTCCATGACAGAAAAACTGCTCCCCACAGTTCCTGTTCATTGTTCCCTTAACACCATTTCCTCTGGGAAATGTTCAGCCCTGGGACTGGGAACTGGACAAGGATAATTACTGGAAACCCTAATGGGGGCAGGGAATGCGCTGGCTGTAAACGGTCCTTTCTTTAGGCCTGATTGGGCTGGTCCACTACCCTTGTTGCTCCTTCATTGGCCCAAGCCAACATCAATCTGTTGATTTCCAGGTCCCCCTCAAGTTTGAAACTTTTTTTTTTTTACGAGGAGGCGGAATCGAGTTACAACTAACTCTTGTAACCGATCCCACAGCAGCCGAGAGAAGAAAACGCTCTTTCAATAATTTACACATCTGTTCCTGATACACGGTTACAGGACAAAAAGGAGCTGCGAAGGGAGGACTTTTTTTTAAATCGTCGGATATCCAGTAAAACAAGCTAACAAACAAAAACATGCAGTGAAGCGACTTTTTTTCTCTGCTGCTGCCAGGATGAAGACTTGAGAGATTTTGCTCAGATTAACTTGTCATCTTGTGTGCGGACCACTCCTGTGTCCCGCTGAGAGTGAGAGAGAGGTGAGTTCACGTCGCGGACGCCCGTAATCTTCACGCTCGAGCAGTTTTTAATGAACCGTCATATCAACAAACAATGAACGGTCACATTTATTATTAGCGGCCTGTGGTCAAATATCTCCCGAGTTAATATTAGGCCGCCAGAGTGTTAAGTGTTTGTTTTTATCGTAGAGCAGCTTGATTGAAAAAAAAAAAAGACTTAATAAGGCTCAGTTTTGTCTTTGACAGGCTGCATTTTTAATACAAAGTTAGCGGAAGTGACGGTCAGTCATTTCAGCCAGGACGTGATTCAAATATAGCATCTTGATAATGAAGCTAGCAGCAGCTGGCAACCAACATGGCTTCAATTTATTATGGTAAGCAGGGCTGTTGTAGGCTACAATGGGTAATTATTGTATTAATGAAACCGATTGAGTTATTGACTTAATGTGATGGGCCTGGGCAATTTGTTAGCTGAAAGTTGTTAGGATATAAATAGAAACTAACTATCTGTATTAGTATTAGAAGATAAAATGAGGAACGGTGTCACTTGGATCATAAATTAAACAAGAGTTTTGGCTTCCCCCCCCTCCCCCCCAGAAGCCATCATGTGGACGATGTAAAATTACTAATCAGGTTTATCAGTTTTTGGTAAGAAAAAGCTAAATGGCTGTAAACTGTATTTGTTGTCTTGTGAAACCAATAGTTGCAGAGTTTGATAACTTCTCAGGAGGCATGCCCACTTGCACACATATATGGCTTTGGACCACATAAGCTGAATTTCTTAAGAAAGTACTATTTAAACATTTGGATATGCTTTTGTTGGAACACTTATTGCTCCATTATGTCTCGTCAGTGTGTTGTAGATATTGGATCAAAGATAAAACAATCTGTAGAGCATCATATTGAGAATATCATGTGGCCAACTGAGACAATGTTTTACAAGAACCTTAAGTTTGTATATTTATGGTAAGTGTACAAAGTACATGATTTACAATCTCACAAGAGACTGAGGAAATGTGGAAGAACAAGGGGGGGAAAAAACACTTAATAAGCCTCCTGGTAGCTCCAGTGTAATCCAGTGCTGATCCAAACCAAGACTGAAAAGGGTGAAAGCATATGTTTTGCACACACTGATATGTTTTGTAGCACATTGCTGTGTTTACATTGTAAAGCTTCTCTCCAGAACAAGGCGTGATTGTGGATGAATAGCTTCACTGTGCAGCCAAGGCTCTGGCAGGTAGCAGCGCACATTATCATGCACAGCCTCAACAGACATGTCAAATGAATTATGGCCTCGGATCAGGACTTGGAGTTGCCTCTCACCTTCCATTAACTGTATCAGTGGTGAAATGATTTGCCAGTTTTCAACCTACTTTCATTTATCTGAAGATGCTCTCTTTGCGTCTTTGTTGTTGGTAGCAATTGCTGACAACCACAGGGCAAAAACCACTATCACAGATCAACTGTAAGGCTTGATTCATTCATTTATTTGGAATGTGAGCCCTTGAAAAGAAGTAATGTCTTCATTGTAAATTGAATATCATTCGGCTGCTGGCCAGACAAAACAAACAATCGGAAGGCGCCACTTTGACCATCAGGGAATCATGATGGGCATTTCTTTAATATTTTCTGACATGTTGTTATATTAAAGATGAATCATTTATTCAATATTATAATCGATAAGGAAAAGAATCCTTAGTTACAGTCCTAAACTAATCAAATTGGTGTCCGTTGCCTTGGACAGCGAATAGTGAAAGTGAAATACAGTACAATAGAAGTACAATTAAAGTCCATTTGTTTTAGATTTCATCCATGACTGGTTTTAATGAGTATTTGCTTTTCATCATTAATCATAGCTTTGTGCTTCACAACAGCTTTATTATTGTTTCGGCACAATGAGATTCTGAAAGACAAGAAATAATGATATACAATAATTGCCAGTGAACGGCAGGATTAAGCAAACGCTGGTGAGCGTCCTCTATGTATTTTTCAGTGTAATTGTATCTGTGCAGATCCCCAACCCTCTGAATATCTTTTAGAATAGGACAATACAGTCACGTTGCCAGGCATCCCCCATGCAGTGTTATTAAGGGCAGAGCTTGAAATTGCAGCAGTAATGCTAGAGACACTGTTGTTCCTGCTAAGGAGGATCCATGGTAACTCACTGACAAGACAGAAGCAGTGTTTGACCTGCTCTTACTAGGCTGCAAAGTTCAGCTGGGCACACAGGTGGCCTCCAGTTTCCCTGGAAACCCGAAACACTCTGAGCATTTGGCCCTGTCTGAAAGAGCAGAGCCGCATGACCTGCAAATATCATGGCATTGTTTGAAATGGAGAGATGTTTTCTGCCGATAGACTGGACTCATTTGAGAGTCATCTAGTTGTCCCAGCCATGTCTCTCATATCGTCGTCCCCCCCCCCCCCTCTGTTTTCACTGATCACCCGCCCTGCTGTTCTTAAAGTCAAGAACACTAGTATTTGCCACTCCACTGACATACTGAGTTAACAAAGTATGCTCTCTGGGCTTGAAGTGAAGAAAATTAGTCATAATGTGCCCTGCTCTTATGGTGGCCTTTAATTAAAATGCCATAGGCCCAGACATCAGTCATAGCTCAAGCACCAGTTAGCACCTTGGTTATGTCTTGCATTACTTGCAGTGCTGTTAAGATGCTAATTATATTGTAAATAATATATAATTAAAAGTTAGACACAGCAGTCAAAGTGAAGTCATGTGAGAGAGGTAACTGGTCTCTTTATTCTTTATTAGAAGTTATCTTTTTTTTTTAACAGATGTGTTATTCCAAATCAGCTCAGTTGTAATCATTAAAACAACTACGCACATGTGAATTTCAATGTAAGAACAAATGTAGTTAGTGAGTGTTGTGTTGGCCCGGCCTCGGGCAGCGCAGCAACTATTGTATTCCCAGCCTTATTATACATGTTTAACGCTGGCTGATGTTCCTAAATCAATGGCGTCAGCTCACAGGCATCGTCTCTCACTGTACAGTATGTGCTGGTAGTCCACCCTTTATCCCTGTCCCACATCTCTGCCCCAACCTGTTGCACTGTAGCAGACCCTTCGTACCCCGCGGCCTATTTTAGTCCAAATCGGCAGGCTGAATTATTAATCCCCGATCCATTATATGCCTATGTGTTAATTATTAATTGTTCAGCGGGCTCTGGCAGATCTGAGAAAACCGTTAAAAAAGGGTAGGATGGGGCATGGTGTCTGAACGAAAGGCACTGATTGCCTCCTTTCTCAGCAGATCTGTACGTCTTCACAGATGATGACTGTGTGGGAAGATGAGAAAGCGACAGCGCATAGCTGGATAAGATCTTCTTCATCCAAATCATGCATGTAGCATGTTCACATATGTGCTTTACATGTGTTTTGGGGGCAATTATAGCTCTCGTGTCAGAGCCACTGAAGTAGACGAGTCTGTGTACAAAGAGACCATTACGCAGACACACACGCCTGTCATATTCAATTGTTAACACACACACACACACATATCGTTCCCAGCACCGACTCTCTTATTAGCAGTCAGCACCTCCTCTGTTATGTAACATCTCAAGAGAAGAGCGAGACAAACACTACAAAACTTGATGAAAGATGAAATTGCAGCGTTCACTTGTCCTGGAATCCTGCTGTTGATTCCCTAACAGTGGAGTGGTTCCAGTGGTACAGCTCATTTGAGTGGTTACTTGTCCTCTCTGAACACAAAGCACGGATGTACCTTTATATAACCACCAGAATTGTCTATTGTTTCCTCAAAGAGTAGACGGATTATATCATACAGCTGGGGAGAATCTGTGGAGGAAGAAGTTTTTTTTTCTCATTCAAGATTTCCCGATAAGAATTTCTTCTAATGACGTCCGCTTTTGGTCATGATAAAAAAGCTTTTTTTCAAACTTTCTCTCAGGGTTCCACAGTTTTTTTGTTGACAGGTTTTTTTTTTGGGGTGGCGGTTGTGGAGTTGGTGAGGCTTTTAGTCAAACTGGCTTTGGAAAGATAGGGTTGTGGTCCAAGCAGCAAAGCAAATACAGTTTGTCCTGAGTGTGTACACAGTACATCTCCCAATCCAGTTCAACAGCCCTGCAATAAATACTACCTTTATGACACTTGTGTGTAGTTTTTATTGGCACCGTGCCAGAAAGGTGTTGATTGTTATTGCACGATTGTATTGTGTTAGTGTTGTTGTGTTATTTTGTCTGCCCCTCAAGTGGAGAATTATACTACTACAACAACAACACCACTTATACTGGACTCAGAAATTACCATAAGCTTGAATAGAGGTGAAATGATAGTTGATTGACAGGAAAATAATTTGTCACTTTTTCAAGTAAACATGCCAAACTATTCCATCTCCTCAAATGTGAGGGTTTGCTGCTTTCCTTTGTCTTGAGTGATAGTGAACTGAATATATTTTTGGTGTGGACCGCTTGGCTAAAATAAGCAATTTAACGATAACGGGCTCTGGGAAATTGTGATAACTATTATCTGACATTTTGTAGACAATTATTTGAGAACATACTTGAGAGAGAGAGAGTCTCACAACACTGAACCTATAAGCTTCACAAAGGTAGTTTTTATTGCACAGCTATCGTGCAGGATTGTATTATCGTAAGTCTGCAGATGTCGCTGTAGTTGTTTCCACACTGGTCAATCTCTTGTCTCATTCTTCAAACTGTGCATTTGATTGATTTAGAGCTGTGATGATTCGTTAATTAATGAATTAGTCGATTAAAAAAAAATAATTGGCAGCAAATTTTATAATTGTGATTTTATAAAGCAAAAATGACTTTCAGATTGTAATGGACATTTTTCTGACATTTTATAGGTCAAACAACTAAGCGATTAATTGAGAAAATAATCAGCAGATTAATCAATAACTGTTAGTTAGCTTTATTGAGAAATAACACTATTTATAGTATTTAATGTTCAGTTTTTGACCAGATTTTAACCTTTTTTTTAAATATTCAATTTTGTGATATTTAGCGTTTTCGGAACAATCGACAGCAGCAGGAAACAGCAGGAGAGAGGAGACATGGAGGGGTACAGTGGGAAGGACATATGGTCATCAGCCAGACTCAAACTGGGGACATTTCAGTTACCCGGTGTCTCTTTTGGTCATTGAGGTTTATGCTTTTAAAATGACTAAAATCAAGAATAGAATCATTGTGTTTATCATACACCTGGAAAATGTGAAGTGGAGAGAAGGTTTCTATATTTATATATATTCAATTATCAGAGTGGAACTAAGAACACGCATGATGTCGAGGGCAGATCATAGTGGGTGTTTGTGTTGTGTGGTGCATGATTCTGGTATGATATGTCTGTTATGATAGCTGCTCGGAGTAATCGGCTCCATCCTACAGCAGAGACGATTTCTCTGCTGATGGAGTCGTCTCTGTCAGGGTCACAGTGCCCCAATCCATGTGACTACTGATCCCTGAAGAATATGAAAGTCGTGACATTTTCTGCTGCCATCAACCAAGATGAAGTGTCATGGAAAGTTCTACAATCTCTGCCAAAGCCTTTTTAGCAACTTGTGGTGGCCAGGCACTGTAGAGACACACGTTCTTTATTGGTTTTCTCTTTATGCTGGCTGTTATCAGTATCCACCAAGCCGTCTAGATTGGCAACAGGCATTAGAGTGGTGATATTTTTGGTGCTGTGGAACAAGGCATGAGTGCATTGCTTAGAGTGGGCGGAAGCTACAGGTATATCTAATTCCTGGCTCTTTCTCACCTGTCACACCTCAGCTTAAGTTTGACCGACAAGTGACTGCAGTTGATGCAGAGGCTGCATCCTGGAACCCACTAAATGTCCTCCTTTGGAAAACTAATGCCACGCTCACATCATGTTGGATTTACTCTAAATATAAGCAGCCAAAAGGCAAAGAAATGTTCACGTCAAGCAGCTTGTGTGGAATTTCTATTGAGTATAAATTAGCCATCCTTTTTTGTTTTTCATGAATTGGTAAGTCAACACAGGCGACAACTACTGCAGCTAGTTCCCCAATTTCAGATGTCACAATTAGCATTAAATAGAGCTGATACAATTAATGGGTTAACTAATTAGTCAGTCAACATAATAACATTATTTGTCAAGAAAAAAGCCAAGCATTGCCTGTTTCCAGCTTCTCAAATACAACATTTTCAATTTTTAATATTGCAATTTGCATGTCTTTGTGTTGACTGATGATCCTTCTTGGGCTCTTTGAATTTGTGATGAACATTTTCTTACACTATTTTATGACATTTTATAGTCTAAAACATGCTGGTTCTCAATACCCTTAATCACGGTTTGTAGATTTAGCATGATGACATCAGTTGTGAGTTCAACTGAAGTCATTTTTCCTTCTTGTGCTGTTTTATTTAAAGGATTTAGGATTAAAGGATCCAGTATTTCACAAGAAACGAGGCTTAAAAGCCTACAGCCATGCGGCTCTGTGAGGCTGTACTTGGGCACAGTGGTGCTATGAGCTAAATGCTAGCATCAGCATGCTAACATGCTGATTTCTAGCATGCATTATGTTTAACGTCTTGGTTTACAGTGTTAGCATGCTAACATTTGCCAATGAGCACTAAACACATGGTATAAAACTGACGATGATGAGTCATTATTTTGGCAGGTATAAACCAGGCTTAAAGTAATTTATTTGCAAATAGCTCTAAAAGATAAGTCAGAAGAGCACGGAAGTAATTACACCTCATCCTGAGGGGACCATGAATGTCTGCACCAAAGTTTATGGCAGCCTGTTCAATAGATGTTAAGAAATTCTGGACCAAAGTGTTGGAGCGACTTACCGACAGGCCGACATTGCCATCACACTAATTGACAATGATATTAAAATTAGTAATAATCTGCAATATTTTTCATTATTATACAGTCAACTCCTGCATAGTCAAATACAGTGCTTCAAAGATGTTGCAACAAGATGTAGAAGTGATTTTTGTACAGCCTCTATTTACTACATCACTCTCAAAGGTCTCCACAGCGGCCCCATTGTGGAAACACTAAGTGAAAACGACAGCCCGTAGGAGTTGTCATCCCACTTACTCCCCTTTCCCCGACTGAATTGGGAAAAGCTTTTGGCTCTTTTGTGTCACCATAACAGACAGCTTTACCTGCCCTAAAACTGAAGGAGGCAAAGCAAATGAACTGCGGATAATAAAGGGCCCGTCCAGCTTCATCTGACCCCGGCTTCAATAATCCTCCCAAGGACTAGAGAGGACATTTGGGTTATTTCTTCGTCATCACAGCTTCTTTTGCCTTGATCCCTCAGACAGGCCGTCACACAGGGTTGACGGGGCTGACGTCGTCTACACCTTGAGATGGGCGTGAGAGTCCCTGGGTACAATACCAAGGCTCCATCACTGTTACAAGACATCCATCTTTATGCTGTGTAGGGTCCTTTTCATTTCCATGAGTCATGTTTGTTTAGGTTTGGCCTGCAGGTCTTTGTGAGTGAATGTACGCTTGGCTCGTTCTACGCCAGTTGATGATTTTGTAGCTTGTCTAACTGCTGTAATTATTCTAGGGAGCTGTTTGGCTGCTGCAATCTGTCTTTGTTTTTCATTTCTTCTTCAGCTGCTCAGCAAACCAGACCTATCAGAAATGTGTGCAGATGTTCGTTTGTGTGATTTCTACGTGCAGTGATGGCTGTGGCTTGTATATATTTTGCAGCAGCACCCAGCAGTTTCCTGCTGCTGTCATGTCTTGTTCTGCCTTAAATCCGTTAAAGTTTTGCCTCTATAAATACTACGGAGACGCTGTGTCAGGGTTGGCCAGGCTGTCCCTGGGCACCGGACTTCACGGGCCATTTAGATTTGGCACTAACCACTCTCATGCTGCAAAGTCACCAAGAAAAAAAAGATTCCTTGATTGAAAACCTTTTCATCACTCCCGAGCACCTGTCCCCCAAGGACCTTTTCTCGTGAAGCCTTTAGTTTTCTCGCCTTGGGGATATGGAGGCGGCGAGCAGTGAGAGCCTCAGTGAAGCGAAGATAAGAGTGCCAGGGGTCTGTTATGTCACTCTTCTTCAGCTTTGAGTGAATCCTCAGACAGACAATCCTAAGTGCCACCACGTTAAAGCGTTTGTATCCACGAGTGGGAAAGACAAACACTCCTCCCTCTCTCAGTCCTTTCCTTCCTTCCTCCTCTTTTTCGGTTGTTCATCGGGCAGTCTCCGCAGAGTTGACAGCAGTGATGGCTCCTGTTCCCGACAAGAGTGGAATTTAATGAGCACTGTGAAATCACCCCCCAATTTGAGAAAGAGGTTGCTTTTCTTAATGTGCCCAGTATCCATTTGCACTTTTCTGAACTCGTATACGTCCGTCAGCAAGGGGCGCAGAGAGGGAGGTAAATGAGGACTTACTCTAAGTGTTGAGATAAGCGGTTGTCCTCTTGAGGCTGACCGTCGTGATGAGAGGGTGACGGCAGGACTAAGCGAGTGTTTCTCAGATCTCACGTTCTGTTTTGTTTGTTTTTCAGTCTGATCATTAGTGTCTTTCTCCTTGTTAGCCATTTCACACACATTGCATCAGGGCAGGAGTTTCGGTAACAAGTGCAGCTTGGCAAGTTTTTAGAGTTACAATCACGGTGAAGCGGTCGATGGGGATCTGCCAGTGATCCTTGAATCAGCCCAGCAAGAGGCCTGATTAAACGGCCAACACCTGCAAAGAGAGAGGGAGTAAAACTACATTCAGCACGTGACCGTATATAAATGACCTCTCATTCAACGCCTACATTTCCCCAATGTTTCGGGATTGATACATAACACCCCTCCACCCTTTCTCTCTCATCTCTCTGCCTCTTGTGTTTGCTCTCCCTCTCCTCGTGTGACTCCTCCCTGGGAAGCATCCTGCTGACACTCTCTCCAAGGAGTCTTATTGATATTCTTGGAGAGGCATTGCAGAGGGAGAGCGAGCGAGAGAAAGAGGGAGGAATGAAAGTCACACACTGTAGCAGCAGACGGACGCACTGCCTTCGAGTACCAACAACAGTAAAAATCACAAGTCACCCAGCAGGGATGTGTCGCCGTTCATTTTGTCTGCTGCACTAATAAAATCTCTCCCGCTTTGGCTTTTTATTTTTCTCCAGCATGTGGAAAAGCAATCTGCCAATCGTACATATTTACAGTTAAGCTTTGGGGATACTGTCATGTGGAGGGATATTGCGTGAAGATTAAACCCATATTGTGATGTGAATGAGACACTTTGCTCAAATTTAGTTCTGTTTTCACTGCGGCAGTCGCACATTAGGCATGTCAGTGACAGGGAGCCGTATCAAGGAAATAAGATCTGACTGTTGAGCCTGTTTTTATATTTAGCTTTTCCCCTGAGGTGAAGATGCGTTTTACTTATTTGCATGAGTATTTCCTTGATTTCCAAGATGCAAGGCAATGAGACTGGGGATTGTTTAAAAGATCTTCAGCACTGGTTTTGAACACATACCAAAACGACTTTGAGGAATATAAGCATGTTTTGTCTGTAGAGCTGATTAATTCATTCACCAAACTTCACAAATGTCAGTTGCAGCCTCACAATCATTTAAATAAAATACTGTCTGAAATTTGCAAAACATTTTTTTTTATTTCAAAAAGATTAGCATTTATAAGGTTTTGACAGTTTTCGATACCTGGTGTGACAAACGCGTGTTGAGGTGGTGGTGAAGGCCGGCGGCCTCCGCGACCCCCACTATTTATTCACCTCAAACGTGGGCGCAGCCTTTTACTGAGTCACCCTGTTTTGGCACACCCACTCAGAAACAGCATCATACGTAAATCAAGCAACACGTGCGTTGATGGAGCTGGCGCTGTCCGTCTCCTGCTCACTTTAAAGCACACATGCACATAACGTGTTTTCCGAATGCATTCGGCAGATGACACCAGTGAGTCCAGATTACATTGTCTGCTTTGCGTGGTCGTGCTGTAAATGACTTTACTCCTGCAAGCCTAATGACACATTCTTCTCTAACTACCTTGTAGGCTCCGAGCCAAAGGGTTGCTGGGACTAATTTGACAGCTGCCACGGCTCATTATCTGATAAAGGGGACAGTTCTTGGCCCCGCTGTTTAAACAGTGTTGGTGTAGATGTTATTTGCAATAACCTCACACATTGCAGAGTGTCAGTCAGTGTTATGTTTGGATCTTTTTGCTTTTGAGTTGAGACAATCTGAGATGCTGTCTAAGAACCTCTAAGTCTCCTCTTTGTTCATTTTTAAATCACCTTTAAAAAACAAAACAAGCAACAACCATGTTTCCAGTCATCATTTTAAAAAGGAAAGGAAGTCTGTCCACTGTCATTACATGAATAACCGTTTAACTTCCTGCTTTCCTCTGTCTCATCTTGAAGCAGACTTGACCATGGACTCCTTCAGCACCAAGAGCTTAGCCCTGCAGGCGCAGAAGAAGCTGATGAGCAAGATGGCCACCAAGAGCGTGGCCAACCTCTTCATCGACGACACCAGCAGTGAAGTGCTGGACGAGCTGTACCGCGTCACCAAGGAGTACACCCGCAACCGCAAAGAGTCCCAGAAGATCATCAAGAACTTGATTAAGATGGTGGTGAAGCTGGGGGTGCTCTACAGAAACAACCAGTTCAACGGCGAGGAGCTGATCCTGGTGGAGAACTTCAGGTAGGCAGCACTCTCATGTCTGTACGTTAAGTACCGAGCAAGAGCCGGAGGTGATTAACAGCTTAGCTTAGCATAAAGGCTGGAAGCAACAGCTAGCCCTAGCTCTGTCCAAAGTTCAAAAATACACCTTCAAATACTAAAGCTTATCGTGTTTGTTTAATCTGTACACAAACAGTGAACATCAGCGTTTGTGATTTTAGAGGGAGTTGCATGCTGGAACTATTTCTTGATGGATAACACTTGATGAATCCGCCCAGCACAACACAAGTTTGGGAAATCACTGTGCCCCGCTGTTGCATCTGACTCCCTGTTAATATAACAACACGGAGCTGGTCATGGTTGAGAGTTTCAAGAGGACGAGAACCGCAGTTCCAGTACATTTTTGTGTGCTGATGGAAGCAAATTAAGGAAATTCACATCAGTTTTTATATTTTCCACAAAAATAGTAAAACTCCGCTTGGAGGCATGTGAAGCTGACATAAGCGTACAGTATGGAGAATGGTGATTATATTAGCGTGGAGATGCATCGAAGGACAATACTATAACTGATATAGAGGGGTTTTGAAACTTTTCTAAAGAAAATCACAAGACAGCAGTTTCTATTTTTACTTCCTTCTGCTGCTCCAGTCAAAATTAGAAACTGACAGCCTCTCCCTGCTCTTCTCGTCTCACAGGAAGAAAGTCCACACTCTGGCCATGACTGCGGTCAGTTTCCACCAGATCGAGTTCACCTTTGACCGCCGTGTCATGAGCGCCATTTTGAATGATTGCCGTGAACTGCTGCACCAGGCCATCAAACGCCACCTGACAGCCAAGAGCCACTCGCGGGTCAACCACGTGTTCAATCACTTCGCCGACTGTGACTTCCTGGCAGCTCTCTACGGGCCCTCGGAGGTTTATCGCGCTCACCTGCAGAGGATCTGTAACGGGATCAACAAGATGCTTGACGAGGGGAACCTCTGACCTCTGCCGGCCTCGTCATCAGGCGCCTTTACCTCTAGTCACCCCTCGTGTACCTTCTTTCAGATTTCTTTTTTTTTTTTTTTAAGGTGACAATCATGGACATTTTTATTTTTTATTTGTTGCTCTCTGTTTGTGTGTGTCTTTCAGTCATTGTAACACTGAAATTCTCCTGGCTAATTAGTCCAAAGTCTGTTTCTTCTCCAGCCGAACTTTTTATTTTCTTCTTTTTTTTTTTTTTTAAATGAATGTAAAACTTCATGCTCTTATCAGTATATTCAGGGGTAGGAGCCTTGACAACTGTGCCTGGAAAATAAACGTATTTTTGTCCTCATTCCAAGGGCACACTATGCTTGCTCAAAAAGACATGAATCCAGGCACAGGCCTTCAGTTATATCTCTGTATGGTGCTTTTAATGGACAAAATGGTTATGGGAGCACCAGGAAAGGAAGAAGTGAATTTTGGTATTTTCCAAATACCCAGTGACATAAAGAAGTGATTTGTTTTTTTGTTTTTTCTAAAAGTAGTATTGCACTCAATCCTAAAAAAGCGCTGTACTGTACTTTCCTGCAGTAATGAAACCATGTGAAGCACGGCAGTTTGAGTAATCCTGCTTAGTCTGCATTTTACAGCTCTCACCATCATGCACTGAAGTCCACTTTGTAGAGGGGGCAGGCTTTTGTTTAGAAGGCACCCATAAACCCAGTTTTGCTTTTAATAGTCTGGTTTAAAGCCACCACAACAAAGATGAAGTATTTGGGTCATAGGGGGACCATAAACGTGAAGGAATTTGATTGTGCAGTGTATTGTTGATTGTCTCTTGCGCTGACTCGAATGTCTCACAGGCTGTACACTCCTTTGCTCAGACAAGCTTCAACTTTCTTTTTCTTTTTGGTCCATAAATGTCATAATCACAGCAGGGGAGCGGCACGATGTGGCACCAGGTGCACCAGGTGCAAAGGTTGCTCTGGCATTTTGTCAGAGGGGAATAAAGCAACACGCACAGTCAAACTACTCGTCATAATAGATGTTTGAGCCCAGGGTCAGCTGTGTTTCAGATTTATCGACGTTGCCTCAGGTTTATCTAAAAAGCACTAAAACTCTGGTTGAAAATTCTGACAGATCTGAACTAAAAAGACTCCCCATGAGCAGTCAGATGAAAGGCTGGACGAAAACTGCAGCGCCGTGTGCCTATGAAAAGGAGCAGGCAGGGTATAGAGATTAGAGCAGAGACAAATACAGTACCTGATTGTACTCTCCCTCTGCAATTATAGCTCCCCACTCTGGGGTGGTATAATGGCCTGTAGCCTGCCTCAGCCGAGCAACCACTCCGTTTCACCACACAGCAGCCTCATGTAATGTGATGGAGATAACCATTTCTGTTTGCGCAATGCAAGTCCTTTAACAGAGTGAAAGATGTTGTTGTGTTTCTTCCTCAAAAAGCAGCATATGAATAGTTACTACTATCCCTCTCGAACCTCACATAATAGCTATCTTTCCTTTTTTTGTCTGTGCTTTTGTATCACTGACTGAGCCTGTCTGGGAGATTGTTTTGTGCTGCAGCCTCATTTTGTATTCTGAGTGAGTGAGTGTGTTTGTGTGTTTGTGTGCGTACCTGTGAGAGAATTGGAAATTGAGCCGTGTAATAAGCGCTGTGCTTTTCCAGATAGGATTGCTGAAACTTTAACTTCATCCACAGCAGCTCCGCCAAAGAAAAGAAGACTGGTGTTACTCAAAATGCAGTCTTTCTCCAGAGGAACATTTCAGACAAAACGGTATGCACTTGATAATTGTAACCAGCTTATGGTGATAATGAAGACAAAGGTGGTGGCTGTTGTAGTTTCCGCCCCCTTTTTTTTTTACATTTTAAAATTCTTAGATGACTTCCCTGAGTAGTTTCTGACTGCATCATTTTGGGAGGCTTTGAAGTAAATCCTTTTTCCTAAGTCCCCCAAAACAGTTGACTTTAATTGTCTTTGGGTGCTATTTTCTTCAATCCCTTCACATCTCAGTTAGTTTAAATCTCCCTCTGTTTAAAATCCATGACATAGAAATCCCCAGGAACCTCTGCAGCAGCCCCACTTGTTTTACTAAAGTACTTACATACTTATCGTGTTGCATTTTTCCTATTGTTAATCGTGAACTGTTTTTATTTTCACACATGTACATATGATTGTTTTTGTGTCTCTGTATTGTATCCAGGCACAACAAATATAATACAATTTTACTTTTTTTAAAGAATAAACTTCTTGTCTTTTTTTTCTTTTTCTCAATCAAGCATTAAGCATCTTCCCATTAGTTTGCCGGGGGGCGGCGGCGCGGGGGTGGGGGGGTTAATCTGACTATGTCTGACCTGGATTTACTCGGCCAAATCCCTTCTTCCTGCTTCCAGCGTTGTACAGCAAACACAAACCCATCTGACTGACAGACAATTCAAGCTTGGGTCATTTTTCCCCCGCTTCCCGCAGGCCTACACCACGGTCAAAGGTACAGGAAGTGAGTAAGATGGAAAGACTTCCTGCTTCTGTTTTTGGAAACTCGGCTTCATTTTAATTTCAAGCGTAGCATGAGTAACACTGTGTGAATTCAGTTTAAGTTTAATCTCTCATTGACTTGACTACTTGTCAGACTTTGGAATGATAATTTGGCCTGTAGCACGTCTGCAGATCCTCCCAGCAGCATACTTGAAAGGCAACTTCTGTACCAAGTGCCCAATTATCATCTAATGGTCATTATCTCAACATGCTTTTTTTTTTGTGTGTGTGTGTGTGTGTGTATATGAATGCGCACTCGAGTTCAGAGAGTTTGTGTTATGACTAAAGCCACGTCTCATCGTCTCCGTGTGTGTACTACTTCCCCTTGACATATCTGCAATGTCAAATAAAACAAAAACATTCAGACATCACCTTGATGATCAATGATTCATTGCTGCCTGTCTTTGATTTTAGGGCAGTTGTGTAAGAGGTAAAAGCTGAATAAAAGCAGCGTTTGGAGGGAAATAAAAAGTTGGGAATTTTAGTTTGCTTATTTTTCATCTTTCCAGTGTGTGTCTCGCTCAAATACTTTCTGAAAATTAGAATTTGAAAACAACAGTCACGACGTGATTATCAGCGGATATGACTGAGGGCTCTTAATACATTTTGGTGAAGCTAGCTTCCACTGGGGCATAATTATCATTTCTACATAATGAAGTGACTACAAAGGAGCTGTCCTGCATCCTAAGAAGGAGGGAGCTGAAAATGGACACATTATTCTTTCCGCTCATGTTCAAGTACAGATTAGTGGTACAGATTTCCAACCTGGTCTAAACAAAGTCGAGCTGAGCTACTGTAGAAACGTACTTTTCTCTAGGATCAAATATGACAGAGAATGATTCTCTCGCTTGGCTGTGCACACATACAACCCTGTTCGGAAGGACAAACCGAGACGGATTATCGTGGTCCATCCCTGCAAGGATACAGGCAGTTGGTTTTGGCATAACACTGCAAAGACTGGCGGGGTGTCAATACGGGCGCAAACACCCTAATGTTTGAGTTCTGGGTGGTGCAACAAAATAAACCACAGGGCATTGTGTTCAAACAGCAGTCAATACTCTGCACTCGTACAACATCACACAGTCATATTTCTAGATTTTCTTTCATCATCAGAGCCAGCAGAAATGCCCTTTAGGCCTAATGAGTGAAAAAGAACTGGGATTCCAGTCAACAGATGAGTGGCACTAAAGAAGAAAATGATTCAGCTACTTCAGTGTTGATAGCTTTATTGTACTTTTCAAACAAAACCAGCAGAGAAATGTGTATTGCTTGATTTATGCTGCAGCATAAATGAGAAGCGGGGTTATATCCACGGCAGCCGATAACGAGTGACTTATTGTGTGAATATAATTGAGGTTACCTAATACCCACAGTATGTAAAGCATTTTGTCACGACTTGATACATGCACAACATTGTATGGTTTTGTTGGTCATTTCTATGGAAATCTACGTGTCAAGGCAGACATCCCAATCTAACAGCTACGTCCATACTTTTTAAATCTTATTACAGTGTGTGAAGTGTTAAAGGAGAAGCCTCTTTTACACCAAGCCTTTGCTGACCTTTCAAGCACTTCCACATTTTTCCTCAACACCAATCTCATGTAGGTTAGCTGGCAGAGCAGAGCAGAGCAGAGTGAGCGCTGCTTATTATGTATTACTTTGCTTTTGTAGTCCCTCCACATCGTTACTCATCCAGTATGCTTAAAGGTGCTCTCCCCTCTGGCAAGCACAGCTATGACAGTCAGCTTGGAAGTTATAAGTCTTTCAAAACTCCTTTTTCCCCCTGTCTTCCTCCCTTTTTCTCTGTCTCTCTTTTACTCTTTCTTGGTGTCCCCACGTCTCTCTCTTCCTCTCTCGCTCAAGTCCTCAGAGAGCACCTGACTGACGTGTTGTTCAAGGATGAAAAGCACTGCGGAGGGGAATCCAAAAGCAAACAACACAAAAATATACATGAGAGGAAGGGAAAGACTGTGCACACGCACACAGAACTCAGTGCCGAAGCCCTGAGGATTATCACCAGCGCGACACTGGACACTTCAGGGAAGACAGCATCTGCTCACTTCCATATTTAATACCGCAAAAAAGAACACTGTGTTCTCCGGAAACTTCTCATTTTCACTTTGAGTAGATACAGAGTCAAATACTGTGGTGCAAACACATATAATCCTCTCCAAACTACACATTTCTTCTGTCCAGGTGGCTATAGAAAGTTCCCAAGTGCCTAAACGCATTCACACTGTGACTAAAAGGAAATTTGACAGACATGGGGCCTTTCAAAGCACTGCTTTAACATCTATCTTTTCCACCAAGTTATGTAAGGTGTTCAGAGATGTGCTCTCTCCCTCTAAACTCTGTCTCCGCTCAAAAGAAATTCAACAAGGAAACTGTATCTGCAGTGGCAGTCAAGTTCAGCAGACACACATGTGTGCAGCTGAAGTGTCCCAACACACACGCTCTGCTGCTTTCACGATGGGCAGTCGGCCTGTTACAGGACTCAAAACAAGCAAGGGAGCGCTACAGGAGGCAGTGGACAAGGTTACTAGGAGGCCATATTCTCTGGCTGTCTTCCCTCTACACCCAACTGCTCCACTTTTGAAAGCTACATGATGGTGAAAAAAAGGCTTCCTGTTTGAGAAGAAGAGGACATGTTGGGAACATTTCCCTGCTACAGACACAGTATCTGTCTGTTTTTGTCATTCAATCACATATTCAGCACATCAATATAATGGACGGAGTAACCGGACCCAAAAGGCTGCCCAGCCAGGCAGCAACTGTGACAGCTACTTATTATTCTACATTGATTTCGAAATTGGCAATGATTATTATGCAATGTTTCATTGCCATGTTACTTATGGACCTCACAAAGTGAGGGTGGCTGATTGGAAAGCGTTTTAAGAGACATGAATTCAAGGTCTTTAGCACAAACACACACACACACACACACACACACACACAGACAAACAGAAACACATACATTTTTTTAAATGTAATCAATCACATTGTTACAGTTGCCAGCTGAAATTTGCCACCTTATTGGGAGGTTATTGAAATGTGTAATCTATAAGTTTTCTTTTAGTCTGACAACTTTGCTTCCAAATTGTACAACAAAATGAACGAGGAGCATTTCGTCACAGTTCAGTGAAAAACCATGTATCTCCAAAGTGTCGACTTTTCTGAGCTGTCAGTCCAATGGGTGTTTAAATGGGTTTGACTTTTAGCTCAAGAAATAGGAGAACTTTATCAACACCGTAGAAACACTTAATCTTTCAGTTTATCTGAAAATATCTAAATTTGGAGATACATGATTTTCACTGGACGGCGACCTAAATCATCTTGAACAATCAGTGAATGAATCCAAGACAAGTCTGTTGAGTTTAGCTTTTATTTAGCCTTTTTTATGTGTTTTTTTTAAATATTTTTTTGTGTGTATCTGTTTGCGTGTTGTGTATCAGCATCTATCTTTTAATCTTATTTATTTTTTATGATTCTGTGATAAAATTATTACTTTTGTATGAGACTGTGCTCTTCAAATAAACTTGAACTTGAATGATTAACCATTATTTCAAAGTGAAATTCAGTTTCATTATAAAACCTTTAAAACACTGACTTGCACTCGTATATAGATATAAATTGAGAGTTAAATCTTTAAGTGCAAATGCAATCCCACAGCAGCACAGAAATAGACTTTGGTTGTGTGCACCAGCATGTCATGAGGAACAATCCTCTAAAGGATTAATAGTGGCTGCTCTATTACTTCCACTCTTTATATATATATTTTATTTTATCCAGAGTAGTGGTCATTACTGGCTGACAGCGGTCTGTCGACATGTAGGCAGGAATCTTCTTAGCCTGCAGATTACACCAACTCTGTGTCTGTTTTCTCTCCCCACACACATACCTGTATAGTAAAATATGTCAGTGAATGAAGTCATATTTTAACAGGGCACTACCAGAGGAATAAATTGCAATGCTGACTAACAGCATGACAGATGCTTTGAGTGTCTCACTTCTGAGTGACAGCAAACTGTCAGGGCTTTTGTGTGGCTGTGCTGCCGTCTTTTTATTTCGGATGCTGCCAGAGAGGGAGGGACCCATCCATGCAGCCGCAGTTGAGTGAAAAGGCACCTAGGAGGCATCTTTGGGCTTGTCAAACACAAGAAATCTAATTCAGACCGCCAAGAATTGGAATTTGAATGAGAAACCCGAAAATAGCAGCTGTCTCTGCATAATTGGAACAAATGAAAGTTGGATATGCAGCAGAAAATAAAACAAGAAAACAACTGGGATGTAACGGGACACTATTTGCTGACAGTTACAATAATCCAGGGAGAGCTGTGCCACAGGCAGGCTGTTGTTTGTAGCCGGGCAGCTTATAGTTTCTGTCAAACTGGTGCTGATCTTGTAGGTCGCAATTATGTTCCCCCCTACTATTTCTCCTCCATCCCTTCCTGCTGTCATCCTCCCCTACTCCTTTAAACCCCCTCTGGTACCCTAAGCAGCATTTAATTGTGAAGGGCTGAGCCGAGGAAGGAGTAATCAGATGAGAACAGAGGCAGGGGGAGTTGCATGGGTATACACTGGCGAACGGGGGATTAATAACACTAGTTCAGCTGCTCTCCCTGGCAAATGGGAGGTGGGGATAGTGGGAGAAAGAGAGTGACAGAAAGGGGAGGAAAAGAGAGGCAAACCCCTTGCAAAGACAGAGGACGATAAGGGGTTCTCAGATAAGAGTAACAGGGAGAAGAGACAGAGGTGGGGAGAGAAGAGGGAAATAGAGAGAGGGAGTGAGAGCAGTGAGAGGGAGTGGGAGGAAGAAAGAGCGAGGATAGGAGGCAGCGCAGCGCAGTGTGGGGGGGTAGAGAGACAGAAAGAGAGAGAGAGAGAGAGAGAGATGTAGAGACAGGAAGTCTCCACTGCTACTGAGCCAGTGAGACGCAGGCAGGCGGAGAGAGAAGACGGAGAGAGAGGCCGTTGGCATCTCGAAGGCCTGCCCAATGAGGGGGTGAGGGGCTCAAGAGCACTACAACGGAGAGGATAGTGGGAGGAGAAGCAGAAACGGAGGAATAAGAAGAGGGAAAAAGGCAAAACGATTAAATCAGAAACAGGCTTTAGCGGGAAAAGGCGAGCGGGTGGGTGGGATCTGAGATGAGGGAAAGAAGCAGATAAAAGTTTTGGAGACAGAGTACAAGAGGGAGAGGGAAGGGGAAACGAGACTGAAGCTAGTCGGATAGAGTCTATGTTAATGGCAAAGGTAGGAGGAGATTCATGGAAAAAGAGGAGAAGGCTCAGGAGTCCTTCTCTTCCTCTTCTGCTTCTACTTCTTTCTGTGAGGCTGCTGGACATCATCCATCACCATGTTCTCTGACAGCAGGGCTCCAGCGCCTGGGGAGCAGAAAGGCTTCAAGACCCACACCCCTCACTTCATCCCCTGGCTGCGCAATAGTCTGAAGCCCCACCACAGCGGTGACCTGGGCCTCAACGGACAGTACAAATCCAGCTCAGAGGCCCGCAACAACCTGACCCCGCTGGAGAAAGCCAAAGGGATCGGGTTCTTCTCAATCCAGGGAAAGGACCGGGCGAAGAAGGGGGACCTTCGGTGTAATGGCGTGGGGATGGCGAGAATGCTGCCAGTGGTGCTCAGGGGACATCACATCCTGCCAGGGAGTCTAGGGAAGCAGAGGGAGGACAGTCCTGCCAGGTGGAACCAGTCTCCAGAGCTGTACCCAGACCCCAACGCACAGATCAGTCCAGGGGACGGGCCGCAGGGTCTGAGTAACAGCTCCACGTCTGCACAGGACAACCACACCTTTGTTAAAAACCACAGCAGCCACCTGAGCCTCCTTCAGAATGACGGGACTAGCACCTCAGTCAGGAAATATGGGCCACTAGTGAAACCCCCTACTGCTCCTGTTCCTGGACTGCTCACTGAGGAGCCAAACTGTAAGGCGCCTGTTGTGGTGGGTACAGAGGACAGGAGGGGGAAGGTGTGGGACTACGCCAGCAGTACCACCTACCGCCAGAAAGACCTCCATTCATTCAGCTGGCTGAGCTCAGACACTCAGGGACTAACAGAAAGGAAGCATGGGTTCACCTCCAGCGTCAACTACATCAAACAACAGAGCAGGAACTCCCAGAGCCAGAGAGACCTGACAGCCCTGAGGGAACCACCTGTAGAGGGTTTCAACGGGCCCCTCAATGGAGTCTTCTCCACCGAGGTTCCTTTGAGAGGCCTGGGCTGCACCACAACTCTACCAGGCCCCAGGAAACCTAGGCCGAGCTTGGAGCGTATCGTGAACTTGGGCCAGAACCAGACATGGGTCCAATACAGGCCGAGCAATGAAGGGGAGTCGCAGAGGAAGGAAGCAGGCTGCAGCACAAAGGTGGTTCGAAACCAGATTAAGCGAGTGGTGAACAACCTGGAGCAGGTTCTTACAGCGCTGAGGGATGTTCACCAGGAAATGAAAGAGGTAAAGTGTGGATTTTTTGTTGATTCAGCATAACTCACAGCAATACACAAGTAGACAAAAGTTATTATCCAGTCTTTGTCCTGGACTGACAGGAAAAACCCAAACAAATCAGTCCAGAATAGGAGCTGAGACATTACTGCATCCTCTCACATTAATTTAGACTTTCTCCTCATGCAGGAAATGTTCATGATAATGCTAAAAAAAAAACTTGCGGGCTTGTACTCTTACAGACAACAATGCAGGCTATAAATGCACGTCCTCAGCAGAATTGAACATGCATTTAAAAGTCAGCAGTAGGGTTGTATGAATCCAGCACAAACTATTTCTGCAAGTCTCCTCCGTCATCTGTCTCTTAACATACACAGCACTTGTGCTGCACAACAGTTTTATAGATGTGAATGAGACAACAGTTATGCCCCATTTGCATGATGCTTTCAGAGATTGCTGAGATGATGCTGTGTGACATTAAGCAAAGCAGTCGCCTTCATCTCTGCATCTCTCTTTTCTCTTCTAACATCCCCTCTCATCTCTTCCTCCACTCTCCCTCCTTATGGACAGATGCTGCTGCAGGCACAGCTGGATAGCGTCCGACGCTTTTTATAATCCATTTGTGTCTGAGTATCTCTGCCTCATATTCCTCATCCAGTAAAAGTGACACGTAAATCTCGCCTCTTGGCATTTGATCTACATGTACTGGGTCGCAGCTAAAGCCGAGGTGGTAACCTCATCATCCAGGCTGAGAGGTTTTCTGTGACAGTATTAATGTAACACTGATGAAAGAGCATATAGTCTACACAAAAAGAGGGGAAGGAGGAGGGGAAGCAAGCAGACACTGTAAGAGAAAATCCCAAATTTTCACAACAGAGACGATAGATCAAAGGAAGATAAGGCACCAGAGAAGACTTTGGTCGCATATTTATTTCAAAGCGCTGTTTTATCATTCTGTTGCATGAGCAGCAACCCCTCAGTTTTATTTAATAATCAATCACCGTTATAAAAAGGAAATGGCGTGATCCTTTAAAGCATTTTAGACAGACTACACAAATATTAAAGCAACATTAAAGACCTCTCTCTTAAACAGCAGAAGAAGAAAAAAACAAAAGCAAGCTCACACATGAATATGATGTCTGCTAAAACCTTTTGACAGATCAAAAACTGCACTATGACTCACAACTCCCATCAAAACAACCGAGTTAAAGTGAAAGAGTTAAATGAAACTCAAACGACCGCAACGGCACTCATCAACACCCTATGGAAGACCTAAGGGGTCAAAAAACATTGTTTTTAATAAAGACTCCCGGGAGCAGCAGATGAAAACCAGGGTCTTCTGCTCTTTTATCTCCTCTGATTTCTGACATTAACAAGCAGCACCTGCCCGGAGTCACTTGATGTGCATATATGCGCTGCACTTCAAAGTAATATGAAATGCCTCGCCCCTAAAAGCTACAGCATAAAAAAAAAAAGACAAACCAGGTCATCTTTTGACATCAGCAAGGATGTTGTTGAACACAGAGAACAAAACAATAATTCATCTGTTCCAGCAGGGGCTGAGGATTTATCTGTGCACACAGAGCAGGTGGAGAGATAGGTCAAACATTTTCCCCAGTGTAATTTTCTCCAATCTCTCCTGCCTCCATTATTACACGTGTGTGTGTGCGTGTGTGTGTGTGTGTGTGTGTTTCTGACTGTATGTCTTTGTGCTAAGCATTTGTGTGTGTATATCTGTGTTGTGCATACACTCGTGTTACATGTTCTTCTTTCTAGGCTACATATTGCACTAAGTAGTATCTTGTGTGACTACTTACAGATTAAAGCTGTACATCTGGCGAGAGTCCCCATCTGAAATGCTTCACATTATAAATGTGGACATGCAAATGCAGAAACCCCAGCCCAACTATCTGCTATTTAAGTAAAAGCAAAAAAATGGCCAAAAAATACTTGTGTTGAAGTAATGAGTCACACTCCAAAAAGTCTTTTGTTAGATATTTCCTGCCTGATAAACACCCATATCTTTCAAACTCTGCACCAGTTTGTAACTCGAACTTTCTGTTTAAAACTGTAAGTCTCTGACCCCAAGCTGAGATAATCCTGATGACATCAACATGAGGGTTATTGTCTCAAAGTAGAGCGCTCCATGAAGAGTCACATAAGACATTAAGCAATTGTTTTCACATGCTGAAATTGCTCCTCGTGATGAACTGACAAACTGCTCTTCATGTGTAAAATCAGTGGAGAGATTCTTCACCAAACTCTATGTATTTATCCGTCATTTTGTGTTTTCTAGGTGGTGCAGCAGATCGACTATCTAACCTCATCCATTGATCTGAATGAGGAGGAGCAGCAGAGGACAGAAGGTGGCAACAGTGCCAAGCCTCACAGCGACAGCAGCTCCAGTTCGGGTTCCAGCTCCAGCGCGGTTACCATAGGCAGCACCCATCACAGGACCCCAGAGCCTGAAGATCGGCCAGGAACCACAGACTCGTCTGGCACCCCCAGGAGAGCCCATCGAAGTAGGAGTCAATCTCCACCAAATGTGCTGCTGTGCCCGGTAACCTCTGGGTTTCCATCGGAGAGGAGTCAGACTCTCCGGTTCACCTGCAGTCTGGGGTCCTCTGCCAGACAAGGTGGGCCGCTGCACTACAACAATAACCTCCCTTCATCCAACCCCCCTCAACTTCAAACACTCACCTCGCATGACCTCACTTTGTCTCCCCAAAGAAGCCTCCCTTTCCGGCCTCCCACTCCTGGTCTCTCCCCTTTAGCAATAACCCTCCACCACTCCAACAACCCTGGTTCTCAGCCTCACTCCCCTGGGCCTTCCTCCTCCATCAGAGCCAGCCCTGTCTCCCCTCCGTCCCCTCTGTCTCCAAAGCCTCACCCACTCCCCACTCTTAGCCCTTCTGTCATCATAGAGAACAAAATCGGGTCTTATCAGACCCCACAAAGTGACCACCCATCTGCTGGGCTGCTCTCTCCATCATCGACCCAGCCTCCGTCTGCCAGCTGCCCACCCACCAACTCAGAAACTCAAACTGCATCCAATATTGACAGAGAGAGGCGAGCATCCTCAGCAGGGTCCACTCACAGAGCTTCACAGGTGTGCACAGCTCCTGCGGCCACAGCTAAACCACCAGCAGCACAAGGCCGCAGAGGTCGCAAGCCTCCGCCATACCCCCACCACATACCCTCTGAAAACACAAAAAAAGTGAAGGAGCCCCGCAAAGCTCCTCCGTATCCTGAGAAAAGAAGGCTGCTCTCGACCACAGTGTGAGACAAAGCAGCAGGAGGGGGAGGCTGATCGATCAGAGCCATATTCACAGCACCAGCCACGAGTGCGCCAGAGTGGAAAACAATTTAAGGCTCGCCAAGTTGAGGTGAAACCAAGTTTCCAAGGTGACAAGATGTAGACGCAACTTGGGGTGAGTATGTCAGGAAGAACAGCTTGGCTATGCAGACGTCCTTTTCCCTCTCTCTTTCTATACAAATCTCTGGAGCACATTAACTGAACATACACACGGCATCGTAACATCTGTCTGGGTTACTGCTCTGGTAACAAGAGCCTCTATGCAGATGCTCACTCTGCACCCCAGCTCTCAGACTCCCACAGATTGCACAGTTAAAGGGCAAAGGGGAAGGCCTAATTAGATAGAAATATGAAGGAAATTGAAATCATTGCAAGATGACAAGAAAAAGAAAGAAGTGATTACTTTAGTGCACTTCAACCTCCGCAGCCAGACACAGCCCGCTAACATGTATCAGCATTGTCTGGGTTAGATAATTGCTGTCAAGAGTCGTGATGGTATAACGAGAGTTCAGTGCAGCTCAGGCTACCTTGGCTCAGCGGTGTAAAAAGCTCACGCGGGGGAGGAGAGGCTGGAGATCTGTGATAGATCTGGAAACAGAAAAGGTCTCATAATATGAGGAACTTAGCATGACCAGATAGGAAAGGAACATTATGAGTGGCTCTGCACTGACTGGGTCACCAGCAGAGCCTGGGTGCTCATCAGGGGAGACAAGGGGCAGCTGGCCATTCGTTGTACCCTTCACCGGGCCCCTGGTGTTACAAAAATCCCATCTCCTTTGCTGCCTCTGGCTTGACCGACCCAGCAACAATCTCCATCTGTTCCCCTCCAAATGTCAGGAGATGCAAAGAGAGAGAAATAGGGGACAGGTGTGCGTGAAAGGAAGTAGAGGAAAACAGACACTGTAATGCCAGCAGGATTGATTACATAAATACAGCACAGCAAATCGATGGCTCATTCATTTAGGTCTTCTGATGTTGTCTTCTCTGAAATGTTACTTTGGTGTATTTCAGTGCCTTTTTGTGACTCTTGCTGGTGTGGTTTGTTCTATATTTAGAACTTTGTTAGTCCGTCTTTCAATACTTCGTGACTTCACTACCCTGTTTATGGCACTCACCACCAAGCCCATTTGTTCGCACTAAAGATGTAAATCTACAAAACAGCCCATAAGTATGCTGCTTCATCAAGGCTCAGTAATTTCCTATAACAGCTGGGAACTGTAGTTTTTTGGCAAATGTTACTCAAACATAAGGAAAGTACATTTGTTGGGAACTATTTTCAGTAGCGGATTAATGCACATTTGGTGTGCATTATATACGCACAACTTGTGAGTATTTACAGCAGCAGGAAGGTGTTCGTGAGAGTCACTCAAAATAAACTACAGGGCTGTTACTAGTTTTCAAACACCAATGGAGGTCGGAGGCACAGAGGAATTAGCTGAAACAGGCATTGGATACACATTAAATACTAGTAGGATCAACTCACTGTTGGTTTTTGTCTTTTTATTGTATTTGTTGACATTAAGAAAAAATATAGAACAACACCAAACAAGACTAAGAGGCTGCAGCCACACTAGCAGCTCAGTGAAGATGTACTAAGGTGCAACTGCGCTTCGAGCTTAATGCTAACGTCAGCATGCTAACATTTTACCATGTTCTGCCATCTTAGTTCAAAGTGTTAGCATGCTAATTAGCAATAAACACATCCATGTCATTAATTTTATAGGTATTTGGTTAAAAAGCAAAATATTGATCATAAGTTTAATGATGAATAAAATTTCATGCCACATAGTTATGCTTATTCTTTTTCAGACTCTTAATTTCTTTCATCATAAATTACTTCTTTAGGGGTCTAATAAGGGGGGGGGGGAGTATTTTATTGTGGTCACAGCTGGTAGACATAACCAGTGACAAGGGGTTGCAAGAAGATTTTGCTTTGTTTTAAGGGGTCACAAGCCAAGAACCATGGAACTGCAGGAAAATTCAGGATGTCACCCTGAAAGTAACATTAATGTCTGTACCAAACTATGTAGTAATCCATCCAGTAGTTTTTAAGACATTTTACAAAAAATGTGGTTGGTCTGCTGGTGGTACTAAAGTAAGAGTCAAAATGATTCATACTTTGAATGTTTGTATTTCATTTCACAGAAATCTATTGAATAGTTATTGAGATGTTTCAGTCTGGCATAAAGTGCCATCCCTGGAGCCACTTTGCTAGCGTGGCTAAAATGTTTTTGAACATGGCTCTTTATTGCAAGGCATCGTAATCCAAGCCAGTGCTTGGCAGCAGCGTGTATATATTTTCCTGATGGTCGTACTGTAGAGGGGAAAAGTTGAAAGTAAACATCTCTACTTGTACCAGATGGTAAACAGTAGAGATGTGTGTTTAGAGTTTAGATGACAGCATAGAGGCAGCTCTGAGTCTCAGAGACACAAAGAGCTATTGTGCTATAGAGACTTATTACTCAACGGAACAACCATCTCGAGAACAAAGTGTCAAATGTATTCTCCACAAGGCCACAAAACTGAAAATCAGAGTCAGAAACAGTCACATCTTTGCTATAAGATGCTTTAATCACAAGCAGGAGACTCTGTGGGAGTTTCTTGGCACAGGTTGTCATGATCGTGTTAAAACTCAGCTATGCCAAAGTGCTACTACACGATAGATTTTCTCAACAAGAAATTCAGGTGTTTTATAGTTTCAGTCATGGTTAGTTTTTTCCTTAAAGCTCTGGTAAATTGCACGTTTGCTGTATAAAAGTGAAGTCATTATATCATAGAATTGAAACTCTGATGTTAATTGAGGACAATCACGATTACTGATTTTCTCTTGGCTTAACATAAAATGAATAAATCCCTCCTGACTCTATATCTCCATAAGCCCACAACGATCAACACTATACATTCCCATATGTGCCTCTGGATTTAGTAGATCCTCCCAAAGCCTCCCCCCCAGAAATTAAGAAGAAACAATGGAAGCTCAATATAGCACAATATGTTAATTGACTATGCTTACAGAATACATTTAGAACATTACATTTCTTTCATAATGCTTATTTTAACATAAAGTTTTATATAATAAATGCAATTTATATAAGTCTCATTTGTATAATACAAACTGGCTGTTTTCTACTGCATACAAGGGGAGTTTAAATTAGGAATACATTAGTGCAGGTACTAAAATCAATGTTATTTTGGACAGATATGACTGGGGCATTAAAAAAAACCGCTCCCCGCCATGTTCACTGTGGCCCGGCTCTGACAGTGCTCCGAATATTTAATGCCTCTATGCTGGCACTCAAATTTCTCCTCTCTTTTCATGTTTACCCTTTAACGAGGTTGTGGGAGGTTCAATCAGATCCCAACTGACATAACAAGACAAAAACATTGAGTTATCTCCAGAACAGTGACAACATGTCTTTATTGAAACATCCATCATATTTCATCATCAATCAGAACAAAAAGAAAACATGTACAAAATAAGTAACAGCTTCTGTGTTTTCTCTATTCCGGGTCGGCATCTAGACATGATTTTTTTCCTGCTGGGACCCCAGAGGGAGCCTCGACGGTGACAAAGGGACACTCAAATGCCCCTGCTGAGCATTTCCTCCACTCCAGAGGATCACCTCTAGACAGATGAGAGAATCCAAACCCAGACCAAACAAGGTACGAATGTGTAATCTCACCTCAGAATCACATCAGCAGAATCCTCAAATCTGAAATCAATCCCCCTGAATCTATCTTCTGGACTCTTGCGAGGATCTCAGATGAGTTCGTTCAATGTAAGGAAGATGAAGGCAATCCTACTCGCTATATAAAGGATCAGGGAGAGGAGGGGGACCTGTAATCATTGTGATGTACTTCTGAAACCTGCACAATATCCTCGCTGATCCACATGGGACCCTGAAGGATGAAAGCAAATGGTTCACGGGCTCAGGGATATGTGGAGACATCTTTTCACCCATATATATATTTTTGTCCAAATGCCTGTGCAAGCCTTATATTTGAGTATTTCTGTGGTGAACCTCTATTGAAATATCCTAAAATTAGACACGAGTATCTTACAAATAAGGGAATGGCCATATCTTCTGCTTCATTGCCTGCTGCAGGTGTCTAATTAAAATGATCAAGATTTGGGACATTTCAAATAAAATAATAATAACTTATACTTAATAATTAGTCATATTTTCTCTGCTTACAATTAATTCACATTGACACTGTTTAAGATTCATCCAAATGCAAAAACTCTTCTTCAGTGTATACAGTATATCTTTCTCTTAATATCATGCTATGGAGCTCCTGTATGCTCTATTACATGTATCTGTATCCCTTCTGACCAAAAACACAAACATAACAAAAAGTTGTAGTAGTACTACAATAGTACTAAGTAGTACTAATTGGTGATTTAGGGGATAAAATGTGTGCTCAGTTATCGAGATGAGAGCAAGATTGAGGAAAATTTAATTGTGTGTGTGCGCAATGATGCTATTATGGGATTACTCACTTTCCTCTCAGGATTACACAAGATGGATAAATCCCTCCCTACTCTAAATATGTTATCTATACTCTACAAGACCCCAGAAGCCAATCCTCTATACCTTCACATACATCCCCAGTGGATCAGAACAGATTTGCTCTCTGTAAACCTTATAGCCGCAGAAACTAAGAAACACCTATGGAAGTACTTTATTTTATGGCAAAAGTTTTACTCCGACATTATGTAGTAAAAAAAAATATATATATATTTGACTGACTCCTTGCTGTATGTTTTTGTCCCAAGTAGCATACTCACAGATAAATCAATTTTAAAAATAAACCAGGTAATTAATGTACTGACACACAAAGTGCCACAAAGGCAATATGAGCATCATCCCACTTCAATTTTTGGTTGTCACTCAGGAAGAATTCTCCCAAATCCATCCTTCATTTACTATTGAGCTGAAACACAGAGGCCCGAATCAGAGCTCACCGAGGTGGTCTGATTGGTCAAAACATGACCAAAGCCAAGTCAAGACTTCTGACCAATTACAGCTCATCATGTTGTGTCCGTCCAATGGCGGTCAGTTTGGAGAGTTGAGCGCTGAACTTTCCATCTGTGTGGGTCACTGGAGGTCAGAGAGGAGAACGGATGAATATTGAATTGAAAAACTTTTTTTTCCATTGATGCAAAGCAGCTGAAAGCGGCCAGTATCATCTAATTCTATATTACTTTGGAGGAAAGGGGTGGGGGATCCTAACTGCTCATCATCTACTCTAAAGAAAAGAAACTGAAGTGCTGAATATTTGAACAATGAACTTAATAAGAACAGAAAATGTTAAGTTTAGCTCAGGAATAAATAGAAATGGGAGACAAATATTAAATTTATTTGTAATGTTAAATTTACTGTATATTCATTATTTTATTTTACCCAACTAGTTGTGTAAGTTTTAAATGTAAAAACTATTAATGTATAAAGAATGATTGATACAGTGTCACCACTTAGCCTGGCTGCCTGTTCGTCCCAGTGGCCACTTGCGGTAATGCAATTTATTTTCCCCATAGACCTCCATTATAAAAGAGGTGTGTGTAAAACTGTTGGCAGAAGACCTCGAACTGCAGAGGTCAACTATTTTTAAAAAATTTTTAAGCCATGAAGGTTTTACATTTTTTATATTTCCCAGAGCCGTAAAAGGCTATTTTTAAAAACTACTTATCTGCAGGTCTAAAACTGCAGTTACTTTTCTTTCTTATAGGTGGTGCAGGTTGGCGTGTGTGGAAATGGCCTGATAGCGATTGAGGAGTTCCCCCTCTGCCGCCTGCTAAATGTAAACCTATGAGTTACAAGCCAGTGCATTGATATATTTAGCATCTAAAAAAAGCAGTTTACCTGCTGTACGACTGTTAAAGAGTCATACCTATCTTCGATGGAAGTGTTTCCCAGAGGTCTCACAGAGAAGGGATTATCCTTAAGTATGTGATAGTTGCTGGAAACTGAGTCTATAAGGCTTTGTGTGCTGTAGTGTCTAATCTGCTGAAAATGGCAGTTACAGTAAATTGCTGTGTGACTTGTCAAATCCTGCTAATCACAGTCCGGAAATGAAGCCACAGTGGGGATTTGTGCAGAAACTGAATAACAACATATAATGCTGCAGGGACAAGTAACAGCCCACTCACAGCTGGAGCATGTACTTTAAAGGGAAACCAGCAGGGAACTCACAATGTGATGGAGGGGTGAAGCGGGAGAAGGAGGGAGGGAGGGAGTATCAAGAGATTGACATGACAAGCAGAGGGAGTTGATTGAACACTTGGAAATACAATCAATTTCTCACCTGTTGAGTCTCCTACAGTAAATTCCTCCGGCTTCAAAGGGACGTCACTCTGTCCTGCTGCCGCTGTCTGTGACTGGAGACACATATAGTAGCCGCGATGAAGAGGAGGAGGGGGAAGGGGATGAAAAGAAAAAACAAAACAGGATGAGAGGCGGCACAGGAGACAGCAAATGTTTGTTACAACAGATTGGCCCGGGAAAGTAGGAGTATGTGGCGACAAGGTCAAGGAGATGCTGTGCGGGGGGTGGCAGGTGTGTTTGTGGGATTATTTTTGTGCCGTGATTTAGTGAAGTTATTTTCTGTGTGTGTGTGTGTGTGTGTGTGTGTGTGTGTGTGTGTGTGTGTGTGTGTGTGTGTGTGTGTGTCTGCTACTTGCAGGGCATGGAGCCAGAGCAGGAGGAGGAAAACATGTGCTCTCACTAATGACAGAGTGTCAGGACTGTCCTTGCTGGGGGAAGGAGGCGTGTCAAGGTGTGCTTCACTTCACCGATGACGACATCAGACAAGGCAGGCCTCCGCTAAGTGACTGAGCTCAGAAGAAGTCCAGACATTAACCCTCCATGAAACATTATGTGCAAAGACGCTGAGATTCTGAGTTTGACTTCCAGAAGAAATAAAGTTTTTCTGTTTCTTTGACTGTCTCTGCCTGTGTTCATTTGTCAAAGTTGGCACTTGCTGGGATGTAGCTCAGACCATTGCAAGAGGACAGTGGATGTACAGGGACATGTGGAACACATGATTGGTTTCCATGGATACATAAGTATCAGTGGAGGGAGACATGCAGTAGAGCAAAAGTGCAAGAGACAGCGGTTTTTATTCAGGTGCATTCCGCACTGCTCTGGCTCTCAGATGATGTCAGGTGACTTTTAATGTTGTGTAGCCAAATCTTTGTATTGTCAAGCTAAAGGAGGTCTGGAGATAATCTCATTAACATACTTTGGGGAAATTAAAACTTTTAAAAGTCCTGAAGCAGCCACTTTGGCCGTGAGTTTGGTAATACTCACGTATGGAAAGACCTCCAAGAGTAAAATGAGCACTTTAATGGTTCAAAGTATTAGAACGGCCAGTATTAGAAGTATTTGATCCCCTTTTCTGACTGACAATTGTCCTTAAATTTAGAGCTGAAATAATTAATCAGTTAGATTAGAATATTATCTGACATTATCTGATTCACAAATCTGAGGATTTTCTGCTTTCCTCTACTTTGTATTATTATTAATTGAATATCTTTGGGACTAAGCTATTTTAAGACCTCACCAACTTTTCCCCAAATCTCTTTGAGCTTGATGAGACAAAGGTCTCTGGTGACACCTAATCCTGTTCACGAATCACAAACACTTATCCTAACCCTATTTATACAGAACTATTACGTGCGTGTCATATACATGTGCATACCCAGGAAAGAGACTCACTATGGCAAAATAACTATTTGTGTTATTACGTGTGACACTGATTATTTTCTCCCTTTTGTCACAAGATCAAAGTGAAGATGGCGACCGATGATTTGATCTTATACCAGCTACTCGGTTAAGAGAAGCTGCCAGACAGAAACATCCTGTCTTTAATCTCATCCCCGAGTCTGATCAATGTATTGCTGGTGCATAGGTGGATGGCTCATTATTTGCAGGCTACTCAAAAACGTTCATCAACTGTCTTGATTTTCTGACATTTGTGCAGACACTGTAAATGCTAAGATCAGACATTATTTTGGAATCAGGAATGAAAAGCTTTGATCTCCAAACTGACAGGGTGCAGTAAAACAGCAATGTAAGACAGTTTGTCTTTGTTAGGAAGCAAAGTCCCTTGAGTTTTTTGCTGTCCAACATAAGCTCCACTCCAACTAATCACTTGGTAGGGGAACAACTGAGGAGGTTTCATGTGTGCACCTATAGTGTTATAACTACATTTTGCTGGATGTGGTGCAATTTGGCTTCCAACACTGAGGACTAGGAATGAGCACATTTATATTTTTTAAGATAAACTATTCATTGTGTGGGTTATCTTGGTATTTCAAGAGAAGAACCTGCATTGAAATTGGGGTTTTAAGTCTGAGTCAGCATTCCTATGACTTCCTTTAGTTAGAAAAAGAGGCAAAGACAAATGCAAAACATATTTTTCTTCCATTGTCACAAACAAGAATGACTTGTTTTATCACAGGACTGAATGAGATCTACATAACAACAGTGCTCTTTCTCAAACTGACTGATATACAAGCAATGTTGTATGTGGTTACCTTAATTTTTCGATTTTATTACATTAAACTCAACTAAATATTTCTTGATGAGGACCAGGATCACTTGACAACATACCACAATTGTACGTGAACAGGACAGGCAACATTTGCATTTAACAGCTGATCATGTTTCTTTTATACTTACATACGCATTGGCATATTCAATTTTGGTTCCTTTCAGTTCAGCTTTGAACTGAGTGAAAAACAGGTACGATTTCCCCTGGGGCCTGGCAGAAATGAAAAAGAAATGTGTTACCAACATTAAGTCATTTGCATACATTAATTCGCTTGTTAAGTCAATGTCTGACATAAATACATTCAAACCACTGAGGTTAGAAACTCTACTGTATCTTTTTTCTCCTCCTCTCTACTGGGACTGTCACGGTAAACTAAAATCAAAGCATGACTCAGTGGAAAGAGACACAGACGGGAGAGATTCTCACTGAGGACACACTGAACATCAGGGTCACTGAGCTGAGAAGAGTCTCGCCACAAACAGCTCTGTATCCTCTGTATCCTCTGTAAGTGTGCGCGTGTGTGTGTATGTGTGTGCGTGCGTACGTGTGTCTCACCTCCACACTGAGCAGGAAAACAGACTGTTGTCGTCGCTCAGACCCACACTCATCAGCCATTGCTGTTTGGCACAAAAACAGAACAATATTTATTTATAAAACCTGCTGTAATTAAAATGAATTAATGTGATGCTGGACGCTGACAGATACAGAAACAGACAGAGACCAAGAGAAAGACAGAGAGATACACTCACCTCATTGGTTCCCCCTTGTGAAGCATAAGTGAATGAGCATTGATATTCCCCCTGAACAAAGAAGTGTACACAAAACATTGTACTAGTTAGTGCATAGTTAAATTTGCATATTATTTTTCATTATTGATCTATCAATTACTTTTACATGCTATTAATTAACAGTTTCCATCAATCTATAAATTCTTATGTCAAACAGGCATTTCTGAATAGGAGGAAAAGTGTCAGATTACAGTCTGGCGTGTATGTCCGTGATGATTTGTTTAAAATTCTGTTTTAGTCATGTATCTGGCAAACATACAAAAACATTCATTTCTGCAGCTTCACAAAAGATAAAGATTAACTTGTTTTTCTATTTTTAATATCATTATAATTTAAAGGTCTGTTCTGTTCATCAAGGAGTTCTCTAGTAAAGACTAATTATAACCATATAAACTTAAAAAATTGTAACCATCTACACATAAATAAAGTTTATTCTCATGTAGTGCATTACAATGGAACGCAGGGAAATGCTTTCAACATCCTTTTTTTTTTACTTTATGTGATTTTGCAAACAATTGTCACACTGGAATGTACAAATATTCTTTACTGCAAATATTATGATAATGGTTTAACCATATCACCAGCCCAACCCAGAGCCACCATTAATGCTATTAGTACCTGAGCTTTTCCTGCTCATGTCAAAAAGCCCTATTTTGATGGGCATTTGTTAATATTATAGTGGACAAATGGTTGTTCAATAAATAAATAAATGATGTATAACTGCAAATAGTTGCAGTCTAAATGTACATACGTCATATTAAAACTTTACTTTCACAGTTCAAGAAAAGGCAGTTCACAGTCATTAAAACTGTCAGCCAATGAATGGAGCCGTTGTGGCACCGTGGCAGCGACGTGTCAGCCTCTCACAGGCGGTGTCGTCATCACGCTGCGTCTACAGCTGACCAACGGAATGTAGTTTTCTTCTTATGTTATCATAAACATCAAATATATCGAATGTGGCACACTTTATTGACAGAAACACACCTCTTACACGCTTACTAAAATTCATAATATGCTTAATTATGTAATTATTCTGTTATACTCTGACAAATCGATAACAATGGAGCGAAATATAGTAACCTACACGGTGAATTCGCCTACATTCAAACGTATGGTGTACGGTAAACGTTTAGATGTAGCATAACTTAGCGTTAGCTTATAACGTTAGCTAATTGTGTAAAATAAAGAGATTACTTAATACAGTCACTTACGATCCCCTCAGTGAAAGTGTGCACCACTCCTCCCGGTTTAACGTTGAACTCCACCGTCTTCGTATCATCTGGAGAAGCATTAACTGGGACAAATACCGCAAGCAACCCAAATGCAAGCAGAAACGCCAAATAAACAGCACAAAAGTTATTTGGGGTCGCCATCTCTTCCTACTCTGATCTATGGTGAATGGCGCTGCGAGTATCACCCCGGGTTACCAGGTATCCCGTCGACTGTGAATGTCGTCACACGATGCGTCATAAACCAAACCAGGGAAACAAAATACGACACAACATCAAGAAAGACAAATTGAAAAAAGACCAATATCTCGACTACAAGGTAATACAAAATACACCATTAGTTGATGAAGCTTAGAGAGCAACTGTTTTCAATATTGACGCATAAAAGTATGAGTACAGAATTCAATGCAAGGCACCATTTCCGGCCACACGATGTCGCCGTCGTTGAAACAAGTTTGTAGGCTACACATATTATTAATGCCACAAACAAGTCAGAGTAGGACTATTAATATCTAAATTTAGATTTTTTTTAATGAGAGCTTTTAATCTAAGTCCCAGTAAGCATCAAAGTGGAAAAATAAGTTTGAGATATAAATCCCTACTCTAGGTCCCCTGGGCTCACAGCAACCATATGTCTCCATGACAACAGTGCAAAGTCCATCTACTGGTAATGTGTGTATGATGGTTAAAATCTCCAGAAAACCGCTAGTGGGTGGACCTTGAGTTGCCATTGTTTCGTCAAACTAAGTCATAGTAGATTTTTTACACAAACTAGTTGACGTCAACATCAAAACTGTTGCTTTTAATATGTCCAGGAGGGAAATCTCTGGGTGTTTTGGCTCTAGTCTGTGTCTGAGTATTCCTTCATGTAGTCAGAGGGCTGTCAGGAGTCTACATGGCTCCATTTAATTCTCACACACACAAACACACCTCTGTTTGGTTATATGTGTCTCTTTTATTACTGCTTGGCTGTAGCCCAGGATGTCATATGCAGGTGTAAAGGGGAGAGGGCCGAATGCACATCTCGTCTTCCCAAATTTATGAGATTCATCAACATGTCACTGACGTTTCGTGTCTCATTATAAGGTCTCATCTATTATTATCTCAATCAATCATTCCTGACTGCACGTGTGGTTTAGATGGAAACGGTTGAGTTTTTCTGTTTTTAACTTGTGCCTCTTGTATCCAGGTCTGCTGCACTAAATAAAGTGTGAGTACAAGTCCCATCCTCTTACAACATTCCTACAAAAACATTAAATATGTTTGCCCAGTCTCAATAACAAACACTGTACAGGTAGATTCCTCTCTTTTTCACAGTAGAACAACAGTTTGTATTACAGGAGACCAGAACAGTCTCATGTCTGCTCCTGTATGTGTTTTTTTTTAATGTATGTCTTGTTTCTGGAACCATAAAGCGTCGTCCTTCTGACCCCGCGACTCATGAACAGATGTTTGGTACGAGAGGAGACACCTCAACATTGTCTGACACTCGTGTGAAACCCATGTAACAATACGAGCATTTATAACCACATTCAGACCCAAAATAACTGGAGGGTTTCAGTTGTATAACCTGTCCGCCCCCTTTATACTTCTCCTCACCCTCCTCTTCATCACCTCCCCTTCCTTCCCTGTTCGCAGCCTCATCCGGGCCGCCTCCCTGACCAATTCCACTTCCCAGCCCAAAAATAATACAATAACAGGGATAACAGCGTGCATTCACTCCGACAGCCTGCTGAGCATTTAATATTTACACAGCAGCTCCGGGAGGAAAGGTACAGGGATCATTAGGCACACATTCTTCTATTAGAAACAGGCAGAGCTGTTAAATCTGTAATGATGTGTAACTGGTCAGACTCAGGCAGCCCTTGTCCTGCCCAGGAAAACATTGTTTCCCTTTTCTGGATGTCAGACACTCGACTGTGTAAATCCAGGAAGAGAGGAAAATATTCATTTCCACTGTGCTCACACAAACAGCTCCTACTCTTTGCTATAAACAAACAATTATCTTAAAAAGGTAAATACAGACCACATATCCAGACAGAGAAACAGAGCATTAGTGCGGAGTTGGCGCTATATAACTGTTTCACTTATGATGCCAGCTCATGCTCCAGACACTAGCAGGGGGCGTTAAAAATCAACACTTCAGTCTGTCACTGATTTAATAGTTTAGAACAGCTGTTAGAAGTTGTGAAGCAACGCTGTCAGAGAAAAAACTACTGTCCAATCTGTTCTCATCAACTCTAAACAAAATTCAGATGAATACTCAAATGTGAAGATTTGCTTCTCTATCTGATTGTTTGATTGATTATCACCGTGCCTTCCAATCATTGGATGATTAGTCATAATTGATGAATGTATTATTTATGTGTCCTCTCATGGAGCTCAAGTGTGAGTCCATAAGTGTTAAATGAGTTTTGAAGGATGTTGATTTACGTGAACACTGGCACAGTGTTGATTATTACACTGTCAAAGTTGGATTAATCTCTTCACAGACTCTTCAGCAGGTCTATCTTAATGAACTCATGCTATGTGTGAACACGCTTTGTTCAAACCCACAGAATTATGTGCACTCAACCCTACTGAACATTTTGGCCTCTTTTAGCAAATTTTGTGTTGCTTTTCTGGTCCTCATCAGCACTGTCTACATCCAGGCAGATGTTTTCAGTATGAAATCTCTAAAGACCTGCTGTACACTACCTGCTCAGCACCAAACAGATTGTTTAGTAGCTAAAAAGATATCACTTTTAGGAGCTGGGGTTTATAGCTTCATCCGAGGCCCCAAGGGACCAAACATTTTTGATTTGATTTGATTTTGTGTGTGTTGTGTTGATTCAAGTGCTGTAACGAGCAAATACATTATGATAATGCTAAAAAGGGGGGAACAAAATACATTTTTCAATCTGTCTTTTTTTTTTAAATAATCCAAGTTAAGGGGAACATCCGGATCATAGAGGTTCAGTGGGTCAGTGTTGACAGTTTTGCAGTCTGTGTTCTGTAGAAGGAACAAACGGACATAAAGTGTCACTGCAGTCTAGCTTGTTGGCTCTGACACTTGTTGACTGGGAGTCTCAGACAGTCAGGCCTCCGGGCACAGCCTCACAGACAGTCAGCCCGTGATACAGATGGTTTCTGTGGTGGTGCTGCTGATGTCAGCAGTTTGCAGACAGGTTTTCCTGGCAATTCTGCAGATCTGTGGAATTTCTCTCCTCGTCGCCATCTCCAGCGGGGGCAGGCAGGGGCGACACCTCTGCCCATCCTGCACATCCTGCAGGCTTAGCACGTCAGCCTGCCCTGAGCAAACAGCGCCTGGATCAGTGCAGGAGGCTCTGTCTGCCCTGACCTTCTGTCACACTCATATTCACATCAGCGGATCATCTCGAGGGCTCTCGGACCAAAGATGGTGAGGGCCTCGAGAGAGAGAGGCCATGTTTGGATAAGAGGATGAAGGAAGAAATGGGTTTAAGCCCCTGTGTGCTGTGGATATGTGTGGTGCATGCACTGAGATTCTCCTCATCTTTTATACTTTCCCATCTCATCATTATAGCAATGCAAAGTAACTAAGTACATTTACTCAAGTACTGATAAGTACAATATACTTGAGTATTTCCATTTTATGCTACTCTATACTTCTATTTGACTACATTTCAGGGAATTATTGTACTATTTATTCTACTAATTGTTTTTAACACACATAGTTACTGGTCACTTTCCAGATTCATATTTTACCTACAAAAAATATATTAATTTAACCAGGGGCTTACAAAAAAGCAGTGTCTTCATGGGGCTCCTTGCCATGTTTCAGGTGTGTATGAGCGTGATTTCCCCTCTAAACCTCTCAGATGTTTTTTATTTAAATAACTGTTTGAGGCCTAAAGAAATAAAACGATCCAATATTTATTCTGCTACATTTGTGTAGCAGAACTTCCCCATTAATCATCTGACAGTCCTTCAGATTTATCCATTTGGAGGGGCCCAACCCCTATATTGGAAACCAGTGGACTAAACCACCCAAAATAGTTCAAATTAGCTGCACCTCAGCCAGCTACAACAGTAAAATGCTTCTTAAACAGTATTAATTATTTATTAATGTTATATATAATAATATATCAGTCACAGGACATTTTACTGCAGAACCAGCACTTTTTATACTTTAAGTACATTTAGCTCGTAATTTGTCTACTTTTTCTTAAATAAGATTATAAATGCAGGATGTGTAATGAAATGGAGTATTAACTGAATACATCCTTCGCCCCTGTATTAGTTTGTTTGAGTAGTGACTGCACACTAATGTTAATGCAGCATGAACGGATCAGAATCAGAATTCTCTAACTTTCCTCTGGTTTTCTTGCTGCCTCCATAACTTGCAAAATGTAAAACAGCAGATGGAGACGTTTTCATCAACCCATTAAACTCACACAGCATCTGAGAAACCCACAGCACATTTGGTTGAAAGCAGACTCGCAGCATTACAATGAGAGCGAGCGGAGAAGTCAAGTACAGAAACAGATGCAGCAGAGATGCGGAGAAAATATACTCCATGACCTCGGCTCCCACTTGCCTGCATTTTCATCTCATAAACGTCCTGAAACTGTTTCCTTTTTTCATCAAGGCTCTGCATGAAAGTTGTGGAAATCTTCCACTGTACAAGGATCAGAAAAAGGTTTCTGTTGAGGCGCAAATAACTCCAGTTGTTATATTTCCAACATACAGTTGGTCAGGTACTTACATGTACTTGTTTACATGTTGAACATTTTAGAATAATTTGTGTATCCTGAGTTGTTATCTTCTACAGAGTATGATAATTGCGGCACTGTAACAAATGAGCGTTTATACAGTCAAAAGCTTCAAAACCTTTTACCTTCGTGCTTTACATTTAACATTACAAGAGTATGAAGCAATATATTTGTGCTGGACAGCAAGGAGCACTGTTTAAATAGAGCAAATAAAGTTGTGGTGATTATTTATACACGTACCAGTCAGACAGTGTTTCTAATAAATCTGATGACAAAGTCTAAATAGAGCGAGACATTCCCTGACACCTGGTGAATAAATGTTTTCTCATGACAAGCACGCAACAACAGGCCTGTGGTGTGAGGCTCTGCATCTTTTGCTGACATTTCCGAGAGACATAAACGTGCTAAGTGGGATCCTTTCAGGTATTTCTCTGAGGTGTGTTATTCCAAAAGCATTTAAGAAATGCACCACTCCCCACGCTAATGGCCTAATGTCTTGTATTAACTGCTGACTTCATGTTGTTAAATATTTTTTTTAATTATCCCATCAGTAGTGATTATTTAGATCAATTTAAGGCATCAGTCTTCAATGGTGCATTGGTTTCCAAAAGAAACAAATAAACTTTATTATAAAACATAATAAAAATTCAGAACACCTTTCAAACAATTAAATACCCCTTCAGATTGCAAACAGACTTTACATTGTTTATGGGTAATATACAAAAAAATGCACAAAATCATACAAGCTGGACTGCTCCAAAGGCATACATGAGAGCATTTGTTTTTCATATCCAAACAGCACTTATAAATCCAATGCACATGTGGTCAATATTAGACAGAGTATATTTTCTCTGACAAGACTAAATGCTAATAAATTACAGGGGAGAAGAGCACCACTGTTTGTTTTGTTCAAAATGAGCACCGGTTCAATCGTACAGTATGGCTGAATGTCTTCACACAGCTTCCTTAAGAAGAACTTGTTTTCTTTATATTTGTGAATCACGCCGACACACTTAGTCTTACATTGCTTAAGATTCAACTCAAAATTTATATTCTTACAAATAACATAACTTAACATTTAGCCTGACGGGCTGTAGCTACAATATATCTCTGACATAAATAGGAACAGATTAATTTATATAGTATCAGTTCTTCTTTTTGCTTCTGATCTCAGCTGTAAGGAGTGAGAAAGCTATACGGCTGACTTACACAGTGATCCTGCAGTTTCTTGCCTGGACATAGCTTCCTGTGTACCTGATGTCGCAGCGCACCTCATTGTTGGAGTAGTCTGACTCCTGAACCAGCTGAGAGGGGTTCACTGTCACCTGAGAAACAGCGAAATGTAAATATTTCATTTGATTCCAGCTATATCTGATTATTATTGAACTTGTCCCATTTGTGACTCAATTCCACACACCCACCTTGAGTATATAGCTTCCAGGTGGTACATCAGTGATGTCGATCCACTGGCAGTCGATGTTGGCGTGATACGTATCATAGCAACCAGGACCGAGCCCCTGAGAAAAACCCAAACTTATATTAATCCTCTGTGAGCTTAAGGAAAGATTATGTCAGTCAGAAATACAGGAATGAATCATCATCTAATCAAATTTAAAAAGTTAACCAAAACCAAACAAATGTAAATTATTGGATAAATGGATGAACAACCAACCTGTGTGTGAGCAGTGCAGGCGAACCGTCGTCGTATTCCCGGGTCACAGGACGTGTCCTCCAGACAGAAACTGGCCTTGTGTCCTTCAGCGACCTGCTGTCCAGTGGACACGTCCAGCAAGTCATAGTTACTAAAGGCCTCCATGCTGTGGTAATGCCTGGAGACACACAGACAATATGTTGTGGAAATCACCATGTTTGCTGTCTCAGTTACTTTCTAATCTAAAAACTTTGTCTTCTTGACATCTAAAATATTATTTGATCATGGAAAGGAACAAACTAACTGGCACAATTAGATGATCAAATAGAGCAGTGGTTCTTTTCTCAGAAGTGATTTGTCCTCATTCTTTCCTGATTGGTTGGAGTGTATGAAAGGCAGGTGTATTTATTTGAGCAAAGACGTACTGAGGAAATGTTAAATGCCTGCATTCATATAGCGCTTTTATCCAAGTCGCCCCTTCAGTCGCACACCTGTTCGCACACAGACCAATGGCAGTGAGCTGCCATGAATGGTGCTGGCCAGGAGCAATTTGTTTGTCAGGAGGAGTGGGGGATCTTTACCTCCTGAACCAAGATCACCTTAAACGTAATGATTTGAACTCATATGTGACTGTGACTGTAAAATAATATGTGACTTCTTCTCTTCTTCTCTGTGTTGTGCATAAATGTTTGATTTATTTGCACTTTTTGTTATAACACCAGATCTAGTCATTTCTTCATTTTATGCACATTTAAAATTCCAAACTTTATTACTCTCAATGCAGACCCATGGAAGATTTAAAATAATAAAGAGCAAGCATATGAAACTGAAATATTTTAAACTAAACGTTTGTATTACTTCCTTTGATTAACTTAAACTATTTGAAATGTAAGATTCGGTCAAATCTGGAAGGTCAAAATCCAGAGTATACACACCATTGTGCACGGACTGGTTTGTACTTGTCTTATATGATCATATGAACACTCAACTCACTGGTGACAGCTGTGCCATTCCCACTCATGCGTGGGCTTCAGTGGGAGGAAGTCTGCTGTTCCTTGGTTCTTTACTCGCTGTGGGAACCGCAGCAGGACTCTGTAGTCCAGGTCCCGCACACTCGGATGATTGGCAGACCTGAAGATAGGAGAAACAAGTTTACCTCAAGGATCTTCACTATGAGCAGAAATTACACTAAACCACCGGGACCACACTTGATGTTGACTCCTAACACCTTTTTGTTTGTGGTATCTTTACAGCACATTCTCCCTTTACCGCACACTGAACTCCTTCTCCTCCTCACTGACCAGTTTACACAACAGTGATTTACTGTCAAAGAGACAGAAGTGGTTTCTGGTCTTGCCTCAGTAGTATTTGCATTCACCTCAGGAATCCTTTGCCTTTCATTTCAGAGCTTTCTTTTACTTGGCAAAGTGGCTGCTCAGATCAGAGGAGAGAATCTCGGGCGGTAGCCAGGTTTGTGTCCAGCCGCTCCGTCACTCAGCTGTAGCTTCCAAATGGGACTGAGGCCAACACACATCCAAATGTGGCAACCTCAAAGGAACCCTAAATGATTATCATTATTTCTTATTTATACTTGAGTACCCCATTGATTATTGCATCGACAGGTATAAAATGTATCACACAGTAGAGAGTGTGTGCAATAACAAAATGTCAGTTTAGGACAAAGGCCAACGCAAGAAGTGAATTTCGACTGACTCTAAATCTGCATATATCTTCACTAATTAACTGATTTAATTAATTGGCCGTGTTAATGATTAATGCGGTCTGATGTCAAATAAATAAGTGCACCTGGAAAGACAGTTCTCTTCAGCAGCACAGCGAAGCGCGTACATCTGCACTCTCTGGATGTAAGAGGCAGCTTGGATGTAGTAAGGGTCAGGAACCAAGTCTGGGAGACCTGCAGAAAACGTTAACCCACAACCGGAAGTTAACGTAAATACATGCATGGACTCAAACAGAAAAACTGGAGGCATTAACTTTTCATTAAGACTTTTGAAAAAAATAGGGGTTCAAGTATTTCTTCTGGAAAAGAAGTAGAAGTTTTTCAGTTATGTTGAAGTAAGGGTAGGATAACATGAATTAATGAAATGGCATATTCAATAGAAATGAATGTGTTGATTTGAATGTGCCTCCATACATAACCAGAATATTACCTTGAGTATATCAGCTGTATGTATAAAAGTAAAATGTTAATTTATATCTACTGATTTGATATAAAAGAACGTAGGAAACTGGACAAACGTTAACAAACAGAAACAACTGTGAGTGCATTGTGTTAAAAAAGTTATTTTAATTTTGATAGCTGAGTATATTTGGAATTAAATACTTTAATAGCCTACTTGAGCAGATTATGAATTAAGAAATGTTATTACTTTAGACAGTTAGTACTTATAGTGATCATTTCTCCACCACTTGTGGCCAACTACTAATGACTGCTTCCAGTCAATCAATCAATCAACCATTTAATTTAATTCAAATTTTGCTCAGAGGCTCTCATGCTGGAGACATTAGTTCTGTCATTAAGGGGCATTAACTCTCACTCTCATTAAAAATGCATTAAAATCAGCTGAAAAGGAGGAATTTAGATTTGTAACGTCAAAATGAGCGTCTGTGCTGCCTCAGCATTTCTCCCCCAAGAATGAGCTGTAATTAATGGGGCATGTTGATTATTTAGACTTTGTTTTTAGGGTGTTATCACTCGCGACATATATAGGCCGTATCATTTTATTATGATCAAACTGTGTGTCAGTCTTTATACACTTTGGTAACAATCTCTCCTGTCCACCTCACCGTTGTGGAAGAACCTGGTGCCGTAGCCCGGTCCTGGTGGAGGACGCACGGGGCTCCTGTTTCTGCCGTCTGGTGGGTAGATATTATAGAAAACTGAGTTTCTGTGATGAATACTGTGCGGATCCCGTGGGTCACTTCCGTCCGTAGTCCGTGTTGTATCCGGCCTTGAACGAGGAAAGTGTATTTCTACTGCGTTGCTGGACAGCGCTGTGGGAGAAATGTTTGATTCCGGTGTGATTCTGGTCAGTGACTGCACTCTTTGCGCACTGCGGGCGTCTCCCAAGCTGGTTTGCAGCGTGATGCGACGTGCATTCCCACTATCCTCATAGATGGGGGACCACCCAGCTGTGGTAGATGACCGGGCAGCTGATTCCGAGCTCTCAGATCTTATCCTGCCACCCAGGTTGTGCGTAAAGTCCTGTGATCTTACCAGTGACTCGGTGGCCTGTTGTGCTCCAGCGCCGTGTCCAGGTGTACTCCGGCCTCCTCGTGGGACCCCGCTGCCGGAGAACTCCTGGGTGGTGGTTAGAGCAGCCGCGCTGCCGTCAAACCCCGCCTGTTGTGAACGGCGTCCCACTGCCTCTCCGGTGGTTGCGAGGCGCGGTGGGGACTGACTGTGGCTCCCGGGTCGTCCCGAGGCGACTAAATACTGCCCCGCATCAGCGCCGAGAACCGATGCATCCATTTGACTGAGGTCGTTGTGTTGAGCGTGACCCCCGGCTGAGTCCTCTCCAGATCTGGTCCCTGCGGATCTGAGCGCAACAGGAGGGTGAAGTCGGTTAAAAGTGTTTTTGGTTGTCAGTAAGAGCTGAGTGCGTCTTCTGGTCTGCGCGGGCGAGCGATATTGAGTCCCCGTGCTCAGTAAACTGTACACCTGACCGTTATTCTCCCACTGGATCCGGTGTCTCCACGGTCCGACACGTGCGCGTAAATGGTGCTGACCGGTACCCAAACACACCAGAACCTCTAGTATGCAAATAAATACAAGCACAAACTTCTCCATGGCTCGGTGTGACGGCGTCTCTATCTGAAGAGCTGCACCGCTGAGACATTAACGGCGAACATTTGAGTAAAAGGTGAATGGGTGGTGTTTTTAATACACTCGGCTCCGTCACGCAGCTGCGCACAGGATCGCCGCGGAGAAAGAGTTTGGGCTGAAACGTCTTCAAATGTTTGCAATGTGAGCTACTCTCAGGGAAATGTTTTTTATCCACCCATTCACAGCGGGGAGCTGCGCTGGTGTCCGTTTAACCGTTTCACCGCCGTTAACTTGGTGGGCGGTATGTGTTCGGCAGGCGCGTGGAGTACTAACACACACAAAGGCTGTTTGTAGGTGGATAAAAAGTAGTTGAACTCCATTAATAATTGTGATTTCTTAAGCGCAATACGATTGCAATGGTTCGAGGCTATCCTAGAGCAGAAAAGATGGGGGTGCCAGGAGGTGCCCTCCAGTGTGGCCACTGATTTCATAGAGACCCAAAGTGCATCACACTGAACGCTGAACAGCGAGGAGAGCTTCTCAAAGTGGAGTCAAACGTAAATTAGATTACATGTTAATATCTGTAGGACATCTCCGTGCACTTGGTTGCTGGTTGTATTTGGAGCGTGTCTTTACAGCAGATACAGTACTGGGTTGTATTCAACCTGATCGACCTCTTCACCACATGATGGCAGTGGACCCTCACTGATGGTCGGCGCTGTGGGGACCGTGAACTGTTTTGGCCAGTTTGTTAGGGCGTCAAAGCCCGTTTAAAAAAAAAAAACTTTGCACATTAATGAAGATAAGACAAAGATGAGAATGAAGTGACAAAAAAGTTATGCCCCGAAATGTTCGGATCAAGGTAAACCTCTTGCTGTAGTTCAAACGAACTTGTCGTCACGAGTCCCACGAAGTCAATTAACCTCCAAAACCCTTGTAAGCATGCAAGACCTTCAATGTGTCAAAGAAACAGGATGTCTTCACTTTATATCTTAACTTGTGCTGTGTTCAAAATCAGGTCACGTTTATATTAATAGTGCTTAATCACTATATAGTTTTAAAGTGCATGACACATTTAATATATTCGGCTACACACCATTTATACAAATCTATCTCCAATTATATATGTGTAGTACATGAGACATGTCAGGGAGCTATTTACATTTGATATTCTATGTGCTTCACTTTCAACCATCAAAGTCAGGATGGGTCATTTCAAAGTGGGTCTGATGCTACTGTCCATATGTTGATAAAACAGTGACATGAAGACTCATCCTGTGCTGCTGGTTGATGCTGCTCCATCACAGTTGTTCTCACTCTCAACTGGATGTCAGAATCATACATTTTGTTCTTCTCAAACCTGCAAACGTTCACTGATTTTCCAGGACCTGAAGGAATCCTTCATAACCTGTGTACAATACCCGACAAAAGCACAGTAAACTATATTCACCAGTTGGTTGGACAGTTGCAGGTAGTTCAGGCATTTGTTGTGCATTTCTTATTTTGCTGTCTCCGTTTTGTATGCGTTTTCACATGATGATGAGGGTTTTAGATAGCCGAAAAGTAGGTAAGAAGCCCTCGCCTTTGCCTTTATTTCCGACTGGTAGCCAGTAGCGTGTCAGTCCCGAATGCATAGTGACAAAGGCAACCAGCCCACTCCGGATTAGAGGAGGTCTGAGTGTATAAAACCTCCAGTATCTGTTCCTGCAGATACTACAAGAACACCCGTCTAAAAATACCCACACACCCTGGCAAGCACTCAGAGCACTCAGTGTGTGTGTGTGTGTGTGTGTAAGTCATAGGACATAATCACGGGGTCCAGGTCCTAGTTGGCTCAGGCAAGCTGTAACTGGCTGGGTGGCATTCAGCATGTTGGGTGGTGTCACACAGTGTACATGCACTTAAGATCTATCAGCGGTTGACACATCCCTAGCTCGATGACACACATGATGTAAGCCACCGCCTATTCTGGCACTAATGTCCCACACGTGGGATCTGACACCATCAATGAACTCTGGATTTGGTTTCCACCGAAATATCTTTGGAGGTTAAAGAGGCAGGAGTTTACTCGAGGCCTGTTCATTTGACATTTCCAGATAAAACCGGACATTTTGTGGAGAAAGTGATAAAAAGTCACCATACCTAAATTACTACTCACTCGATTTAGTTTAATCAAAGTTTTCTGTCTACTTTACACTTTTATTCCTCTGCATTTCAGAAGGAAATACTTTGCTGCATTTTGACAGTCATAGTTACTTTGCAGATTAAGTTTTTACATCCAAAACAATCAGGTATACAGTACAAGTATAAAGTAAATAAGTAAAAAAAAAAAAAAAAGGAAAGTAAAGTAGTTCAAAATCGTACTTAAGAACAATAGTTGAGTAAATGTACGTAGTTGTTCTCCACCACTGAGTCTGAATATAAACAACAAACCTACTTGCTACTGAGTGACATTTTTTCCATGTAGGTAATAAACCTCACTGTCCTATAACACACATAGAGAAGAGGTTTGTGAATCCAAAACAAAGACCAAATGTAGAAATTCAGCATCTCTATTCCAAACAGGCATTTAGGAGATATAAAAGCAAGAATATGATGACTCCTAAAACATGCACGTTCGCAAACACATGCAAACACTCTCAGGATCATCTGAGAACTAACATCATAAAACAAGAAAAAAGCCTACATGCTCAGTGTAAAACTCATCATGTGTACCTGATATTACTGACATTAGACCGGCCCACGCTGCTAATGGATGTGTTTCAGTCACGTGATTTACTCAAGCTGAGAGTAATGAGGTCAGGTTTGTCCAGGAATACGTCTAGACTGGATTTGTTTTTACTGTAGAGCAGCTTGGGATAATGTGGCCATTGTCTAACACAGTTCAAATGTGCATTAGTTGAGGTGTGTATGAACACGTATTCACAGCACGCAGCTGGCACACATAATGTTGAAAACCTTCCGAGTGTGACTATATATGTACGTGTGTGTGGTCAATCACAAGAGTGTTTTCTTTGGGTCATGTTTGTCCTCAGTGAACAGATCCACCTGTGTGCGTGCCTCCACAGCCATCACACATACTGCCGTCACTTTTAGCACATGGAGTCCAGGCCAGTGTGGTTTACTCCACGTCCACCTGTTAGAGCGTCATAACAATCACCTTGTCACTCCATTTCCACAAGACACACACGACAGATTACGTGTGACCACAGCTGATGTCATCAGGAACAAAATTATATAAATACATATATATATATATTATTAGACTATGATTATTGATATTATTGATGATACATTAATGTGTCCATCACTTTAATATTACAGCTGGCAAATGTGGGGCTAATAATAATAATAAATAAATAAAAAATATAAGTTTGTATACTGCTGGCTACTTTGGGAATGCCACACTAAGGATAAATAAGGTGTCATTGATATAATAATATAATTTTGTTTATCAATTATATTTTGTGTTATTAATCTGGATCTGGAAAGTAACTAAAGTAATCAAATAAATGTAGTGGAGTAAAAAGTACAATATTTGCCTCAGAAAAGTAGTGATGTAGAAGTATAATGTACTAGAAAATGTGTTCTAAAAGTACAGAACTTGACTAAATGCACTTAATTAATTCCCATCACTGCTGTCAATGTACCTGTTCTTTATTTAGCTGTCGTATAATAACATCACACTAAGTACTGGGTGACAGAATAAGGTATTCCTTCGGGGGAAATAAGAAATTATTCTGGCGTTTTTATATTTTTACGTGTGGAAACGTGTGTGATATCAGCACGTGCCTCAGGCCTCGTGTGCTGTAACTCTAGTGCTAATAGCCTAAATCTTGTGGTTAGTCTATGACCTACTCTGGCATCTATTTCAGATGTGGGTGTTCAAGAGAGGCTTTACTGTTTCTAAAACAGATGCAAGCAAAATTGACTCAACATGGATGTATTAAATGTTTATATTGTGTAAATTAGATATTCAGATGACATTTAAGATATTAAGTATGATGCCAGTGAGATCATGTTTAGTATCTCCAGATGAAACTGAGCTACAATGAATCCAGAGCAGCGGTTTCTTAATCTACAGTCCTTGACAAAAACAGGCTGTGGTCATCTTCTTCATCTTTAGTGGCTCCCAACATTTTTGGCTTGCAGCTCTTTAAAGTGATGTTTGACATAATTTGAATGGTTTTCCGTGAACGGAAGAAGTAAAACGATGTATTTTGAAAAAGAGAGAAAAAAGAAATTGGATTAAAACATTTTGATTTTTTCCTTTCTTGCAACCTCGGGGGGCCCAACCCCCAGGTTGGTAACCATTGCTCTTGATACCAGGTCTGAGATGTCAATCAACTCCCACACTTCAGTACAGTACCCTCTCCTATCATATCTATGTCAATACATGCTGATATGCTGTATCTCTGTATCCATTTGCCTTCTAATACAAAGGACTATTCACAAATTTACGAGTCAGACGAGTAGCTAATCTCCTTTAAACTGGAGAATGTTGATTTCCATTCTCTCAAATTTACTTTAACCATACAAAACATTAAAGCCTGCTGGTTCTCATAGGATCAGTCAGTCTGAAATTACTTGTAGTAAAACATTTTTCCTAAAAGCTCAGGGAAAGACCAGAGAGATGAGTTGAGGTGTTTGTAAAATCATTTTACTTCACAACATAAGTATAGACACCAGGAACAAGATGAAACTGTACCAAGTTGTCAAACTATAAGTTATTAAAAGCCTTGGATGGATGGACACACAAACACAGAGAGAGAATGACCTAGCTATGATTCTGTAGGAGTGATCCCAGGCGACAGCAACATCAGAAAGGAGGAACACGAGAAGCTCGACAAATACCAAGGGTTGCAAGAACTAGAAAAGATGTGGAGTGAAGGCAACATGGGTCCCCGTGGTAACAGGAACACTCGGGGCTGTGACCCCCAAACTGGGAGAGTGGCTCCAACAGCTTCCAGGAACAACATCCGAGATCTCTGTCCAGAAGAGTGCAGTACTAGGAACAGCTAAGATACTGCGCAGGACCCTCAAGCTCCCAGGCCTCTGG
>JAVQJD010002410.1:0-11826 GCA_036023655.1 Nannoperca australis
CACACACACACACACACACACACACACACACACACACACACACACACACACACACACACACACACACACACACACACACACACACACACACACACACACACACACACACACACACCATCAGGTATTTCTACAGAGATATTGTCCACTCCCCTCTTGACTGTTCGAGGCCGGGTTTGATCCGAGGGGGACGACACCCACTCATCCTGCAATCCTATTGGTTGGTACTGCATTATCAGCTGAGAGAGGAGCGGGAAAACAGAGAGAGGCTTATAGGAAGAAAATAAATGTAGCTAAAAAAGCCATGATGTGGTTTTCATGCATATTGTTATAGTGTACATAGTGATGTTTTAATAGCAGGCCTTACCTTGGGATTGTGTAAGATGACAGTCTCTCCAGTGGGGAACTCCAGCTTCCTCTTCCATTCATCCAGGGTCACTGATATCATATAGGCCTCCTGAAAAATGGATGGGAGAGAAAGGAATCAAAGACAGGAAAAGTTAATAAGAGGATAAAGTCAGATGTTGTAGCAATGAGCAGTGTGATGGTGAGGGTTTGGCATCGGTGTCAGATTACCTCCAGATTTTTGCTGAAGTCCTCTGGGTAAGGCATGAACCTGGTGTCTTTATCTCCTTTATAGAACCAGGTACAGCGGCGGACTTCAGTGGGAGCTTGCTCCCAGTACACAGCGTAGCGCTTCCTCTCCTTAACATGTATGTCATACCGGTCTCCATCCACAGCTACCACCACCTCCTCCTCCTTGTCTCCTACTGCACAGTCAACACACACGCGCACATAAGCAGAAACAAACAAGGTTTATGAGTCAATCTTAAAAAAAAAAAATTCAAGCAAAGGTTGTATGAGGACAAGTAAATATTGTAAAGATATAACAAAGATGTTCCTTGTTCCATGTTCCATATTTGTGTTAAAAGGTGAATTCACTGTTTTTGGAAATGTCCAAGGCTACAGTGATTCAGGAAAAAGGATTGTTGAATGGACAAGCCATGTAATTGGTAAAGATGTTCATTATTAAGCTAAAGGCTGTTGACTCAGAATGTACCCATAGGACTATGTTGTTACTTTGCATTAATCATTGCTCAACGACTTTGGACTGCAGCAGCTGAATTAACTGGAGGATAAATGCACTAGAATAATACGGACATACCTTGTATAGGAGTGTAAAACCTGTAAAACCATAACCTTAGCTCTGAATAAGTGTACGCAACAAATGCTTGCAGTTAAACTGCTGGTTACAGTGAACCTGTCCTGTCAGGAGAGTAAAGCTCCCTACTGTAAACCAGGCCAGTGTTGGCATCAGTAATGTTTGGACATTTTATCTTCTCACAGCAATTTGTAGCAAACTCCCCATTTTCCCACATACCTAATTACACTCACCTTTGTACATAATGTACACATACAGTATCTACACATGCTTACCTGTGTTAAAGGCATCCTCTAGTTTGTCAGAGTCTTCTCTGCCAAAGGGAAGCCAGGAGGTGTTGTCCTCAGCCCGTCGAATGAAGAACCAGTGAGGCTGCACTTCTTGATAAGGAGCTGGGACCGACTCCATGTCAAGCATCTCAAAGGAGAACGTGGAAGAAGGAGAGGCCTCATCCACCACAGGCGACACCTGGAGATAAAAAGATTACAGCATGGTCAAGATGCAAGATCAATGTCTCTTCTTCATGTCAGCAATATTGCCCAGTTACTAAGTAAAAAGCAAATGCCTGCAATATACACTATATACACTTCTGGATTCCTTCTTTAGGACAGTCCACTGTTCAACTCTGTTTCCAGAATAAGGAAATGTAGAAGTCTTAGCACTTCCATTTGGCTCCTATTGAGGAACCTGAGACCATCAGACAAAGCAAAGGACAGCGGGACAGGAAAGGATTAGGCCTCCTCTTGGCCAGACACACAAAGCCCTGTTTTATTCTCTCCTCCTCTACAAGTTGTCTCTTGTCTCTTCTTCTTTCCACAACAGATACAGCTACCGCTTGTAAACAACCTTTTTCCACTGAATATCTTACATGCAGAAACAATGCTGCCAGTAATACTCTTGGCACTTTATTGCCCCAGAGCGTTGACAGAGAGCCTGCCACTGCTTGACACAACAACAAACACCCACATTACATACAGCTCATACAACAAATCAACCATCCCATTTACAGCGCAACGTGCAGACAGGCTTGTATACAGATTTTAAAAAACATTGAGATAAAACTGATATGTGAATGGAACATCGTTCCTAAGAATTAGATCGTGATCTCCTTACAACTAATACTGGTAATACAGTGTCAGAGAGGATAGGAGCACAGACTATCTGCACTTTTTAAACTTTTTTAGCTGGAGACCAAATAGTCGCATTTTGTTATTAGTAGTTTCGTAAAAATCAAACACTCTCATATTCATAATCACTGGAGAAGAGTGAATTCTATTTCAAACACTACTGTTAATACTGACAGAAAATATACCCGTCGTATCTGCGATGCCTAACCATAACCTAACCTAACCTAATCCATCCCAACCCCTGACCCCAATCGTGGAGGACAGCGCTGGAGGAAACAGACTTTGACAAACAACACTGTTATATCCATACACTTAATCCCACATGCATCCTCACCTGATCCTCAGGTGAGTTTTCTGGTGCTGCAGTCTGAGAGGGGTCTTGAGTGTTGACGTATGGGGAAGTCTGAGATAGACCCCCTTCATCAATAGGACTGTATGACATTAGCCCGACCCCAACCCTCAGTTCTGACTTGAAGGGTCGAAGGGGCCACGGAAACACAGAGCCTGTAAAAACCCAGCAGCACACAGGATGAGAGTAAAAAAGAGGCTTAAAAACCATCTATTATGCTACATAACCTGTTGTAGCCTGTTAAACTTACAAGGGATTGACGAGTAATACCTGAGCTAAACTGTTGTTGACATTTACTTGATTCAGAGCATCATAGGAAATGGGATAGAAGGACTACCAAACCAGATCCCGTTAGCTCACACCCTATCTGCGATAAACAGCCAGGTTAATGTGACAGCTAGCTGACTGTTAAGTCACATGTATGTATGACTTATATTGATGTACGTAGCACTTAAGATTTTCTCTTATCTTCTCTTACATTACCTTTAACAAAACTAACATCTGTTAGCAGTTATTTCTGTTGTCACTGGCGTATTTTGAAGAATGCTACAAACACACCCTAGAGGTTAAGGGTTGTTAACGTTGGTTGAGGTTCATGCTAGCTGAGTTTCGATGGCTGGACGGGACACTGGTGTTAAGTTCACAGTTTTTTCATCCTGTTAGTGTTTTGGACGTCACGGCACTAGTAACAGACAGGCAATAACTTAGACTCACCGACAACTTCACAAACACTTAATGCAGAGGATATGCATTCGTTGTTTAGCTTGCTCTGGCTAGCTCGGCTAGCCAAGGACAGTCTCCTGTCAAACGCTGCCTAGTTACCGTGTTCTCGGAAAAATAACGATTACGAGAGTAACGTTCACAAACGACAAAACTAACGACCAAATAAAGTTATTAGCACAACTATAATAATACAGAGGACGTTTTCTGTGATGTACAAGATTTCAAAAAAGAACGATTAGACGACGAATCACATGAACACAGCGTCCAATGCCGATCTAAAAGATATTGCAAGTAAATTAATAAAACCGTACATTTGTTCAGGTCAGTATTCAGCTGTAACACAAAGTAATTAATAGTCTGTTAAACTCTAAATCAAACAGGCTACAAAAACATCACATATAGTGCAAAAAGAACCGAACCTTGGTGCATAAAAGTTAAATTTACGAGGAGCACGTGAAGGCAACATAAAACACCACAGCACCAGCAGGCCACCGCCCACCTAATTTTAAAAATGACGTCACGAATTTATAATGTTGAGAGTTTGGTTATTGTAATTCTGCAGTGAAAACAAGAGACGTACAAATTTCACCAATATAGTGGAAGGTGAACATAACTTAACGTAACCTGGTCAGCCTAAAAAATCGTAATGTTTTGGTTGGACTGAATATTTCTTAGGTATGTGTAAAATGTGTGAACAATGAGAGACATAGACACACCCATTTGTGGCACTGAGTCAACACTGTAACTATGATGAACTAATTGCACTACCTTTACACTGGATTAGAGGAATATGTGTGGTTTTAAAAGTAGTATACTACGTAATTATTATCTGTTTACGTAAAAAGAATGTATACACAGATTCACTATGGAATTTGTAACATGAAATACTTCATGTCAAAAGGCCAGCTGAGGTCAAACCGCTACCAAACACACCGTGTGCTTATAGAGGGAGGAGTGAAACATGCCACAGGGAAGAAGAGTGAGTAGAGCTAGAATGGATAGACACACCCAGCCTAACAAAAGTGTGAGAGACATGCAGAGTAATAAGCCTGTGTGGAGAAATACGAGGGTGTGGCTTTTTTCTTTTTCTTTTTACTCAGGGTGAACAGATAAGCAGAGTTTGCTTTGCAAAGAGAGGCAGGAGTCACAATCCTGAACAGACCGCTTACTTTCACTCTACTTGGCTCACACTCAATCCAGCTGCACACTCTCCCCCTCTCCTGCGCATTCTTCCAGCGGTCTGAAGCAAGACTTTGACGGGAAGCAAAGCACGAGAGGACAACTTGAGAGACTTCAACACACAGCCATGAAAGACAAAGTGAGGAGAGGAGGAGGAAGAAATCAGGCCAAGGCTGGTGAGAAATCCCTGCAATGTGTTTTTCGCCTTGTCTCTGTTTTGCACTTTCCTCTTCCTTCTTTTTTCGTCCGGTGCCTTTCTTGCTAGTGAATGTGAGGAGGGTGGGAGATTTAGCACTGCACTGCTGCTCTGAACACGGCTGGTGCTGTTCTCTGCTTTCACCAACTTTGACCACTTTTAACTTTTATGATGAATTTCTTCACACAGACGCATGCTGAAACCAATCTGTTATCTCCAGAACAGCTCTTAAGTTCTTAGTTATGATCCTATTTAAGGACAAAGAGTAGCCTTTATTTTAATCTCTGTTTAAGTTCCAACCACGTTATCTACCTTTATTGTTTCTTCTTTTTCCACACTCTGAAGTGGGCCTCTCAACTTCTTTTAACCTTTGCCACTCCCCTCTCACAAGACAGAGCAATTGGATTAAAGATTTTGCGTTAGCTTGTCTCCAGATGAGTTTGCCTTGAGGTGTTTAACCCCATGAAAGAATCTGTGGGCACAGTGTTTTGATTGACAGGTTATTTAGAGAACCTCATTTGAATGTATTGAAAGTATTGGAAAAACTTTTTATAATTACATATATGGAAGGAATTGTGGCTGCTTGTGGTATAAGTGCCAAAATAAACATCTCAAGCCTGGGAACATTGCTGTGTTCTGTAGTATTAAGACAGCAGCTACTACAGAAAAGCTGCTGATGGCTCCAGGCCTGCAGAGAGGAGGCACCTTCTTCCAGCCAATTGCAAACAGAGAATTTATTGTGGTGGTAAAATAGTCCCAGAATGACTGCAAGAACTGCAGAATAACCAACAGCCTTTAGAGATGAGTGCCAAATGAATATTCTGTACATGTCAAAGGTAAACAAAATGCACATGCATCCGTGCAAAGCTATACGTCTGTTAGGTTATGTTTTAGCATTCTGCTGACTCCACATGCCAGTACTGGGTGTGGCTGTCCCTTCACGCTGAGATGACATAAAGACCAGTAGGCAAATTCAACAGGTTTAGTTACACTGTCGAGGAACACGCTGAGTCCTGCTCTCCTTCTACAAGTGTGTGTAAAAAGACAGACACACCCCACTTTCTCTTTCTTTGACATGTTCTTGCATAAATTCACTCTCACCCCCCAGCACTCTCACACACACAGAGACTCTTCAGTCCAGCCCATGATCATTTTAGGCAGGATTGGTGGTCTTGTTTGATTCTGCAGCAAAGGGCAGAGGATGCAATCTGAACATAATAAGTCATGATTATGATTCAGGGACTTTTCCTGGGTCACAGTGAGCTGGAAACAATCCCAGCACGTAATGAGTGGAAGTCCCTGCAATTATCCTCAGTTAGTTTTGTTTCTCTGACTTCTCCTCCAAACAGATTTGGATGCCGTTGCTATTAAGCAAGATGAGGACACATCGTTCCCTGTGAAGATCCAGGGGGCGGGAGTAGAGCCGTTTGAGCTGCAGGTACAAAACCAGACTGGTGTTTCCTCTCTGTTCATTCCTCTTATTCACTCCTCTGTTAATAATAAGATTTCACAAGCAATGGAAACAACAGTGATAGCTAAGACTACATATAGATAACAATTCATCATCTTTATCCTGTGTAGTATCTGTAATTAGTTTTGAATTAGCAATTTCACATATGATTTTATGACAGATTTACTCATAGGTTCTTCTATTTTAATCTAACTATGTAATGACCATATAGCGTTTTTCTACGTATATACCTATATCAGCCATACCATTTTTAAATATATAAAAAAAGATTATATATATATATATATATCTCACATTATATTTTCTGTCAGTGTTTGATGTACTGTCTGCAGTACAGTATGTCTTTCTGTGTATAGCAGGGACTATCTGCATAGATAACTGGTTTCTTTATGTAATAGGCATGTTAATAATCTATATTTTGGCACTACTTGCTGTGTTAAACCATGTGTTTTTGTAGGTCCATGGATTTTGGCTTGTTCAAGATGTGGTGATGTCTCTGCTTTCGAGAGATGAGGTGTGTCCACGTTCCAGTCTGTCACTATCACTTACCGGCACGACTCTTGACCCCCTCACAGAACTGCAAAGCCTCAAGGGGCTTAAACCAGGAACCATCCTTCGTCTGGTGGAAGGTAACATTGTTTTTTTCTCTTTGCTAGTGTGCTTTTTTTTGAGAGCCCTTTCTTTAAATTCTGCTTTATTTCCAAACTACATTTGTAGCTTGAATTTTATAAATAGTTTTCTGAAGGCTTTTTTGGATTCAATGAAAAACAATTAGCAAATGTGTGTACAGTAATTCAGATTATACATCATCAAGCTGGCCTTTGAACCAATATAGATAATTAATTGTAGAGTATCAGAATAGAATAATCAGTGCATATTTTCAGCACACCCGTCTTCCTTTCCTTTTCACACATACTTAAGTTTCTCTCAGCTCAATGTAAATAGCTGACTCACCTTTTCTGAGTCATCATAACAACATTTATAGTTGCAGAGATTACAACTGTGTGCCAACCAATTAGTCTGTCTCACACCTGCCAACTGTAAAAATACTAAAACAAACTATCCTGCAGCCCATCTGTTATATACAGTATGTACCCAGTCAGATTTATGTCTGAGAATATGCCTCATTGATAAATTGATACTCAATGCGCTATTAAAATTAAAAACACAACATGGAACATAAATATGTTTCATAAAGGTCGGTGTAACCTTTATAATAACGCGGTGTGTCTTTCCAGAACCCTACACTGCCCGCTCCTCCAGACTCCATCTGGCTCGTGTGCTGGAGCTGCTGAGAGCGTCTGGACCTCAGGATGCACTGAGAGAAGGACGCTCACCAAGCATACTGGAGACACTCACACATACACTAACAGCAGGTAAACAAACATACTGTGCACTTAGACAAAAGGGTAATACAAAGATTCAAAATGAACTATCATGCTCATACTGGGATCTCCCTTTATTACAGGTGCAGACTCTAGCTTACCGAATGGAAAGAGCATGAAACGCTCGTTAAGCAACACAAAAACGGAAACAACCAACCAGGATGGAGCTCCTCCCGAGTACCTCCTCCCTGGTTCTTCAGAGAGACCACTCATGGCCCTGCTACCACAGAGCTCCCAACCAGAGGTACATAAATACCTTGAGTCTTGTTTCACACTGGGCCAGCCCATCACGCACACAGACACATAGACTCTTTGTGACATTATATTTGTCTCATCAGGCCCCCAGCTACTTGAGGGACCTGTCTCTCAGCTGCTGGAACCCGCCCCCTGGACACAGGAAGCTGCAGGGAGACTTCTTGTACATCACCGTGGTGACAATGGAGGGACGACGGTGTGACATCACATCCTGTCCAAAAGGTTTCTTTCTCAATAGGTAAAAAAAAAAAAATTCCTTTATGAAATAATCTTTGTCTGTGGTAGCAATAAATTGAAATAATGTACCCAGCTTATTTCCATTCTGTCTGAGTAGCCTCTTTTATAAATAATTGAACTTTAAATTGATAAATGTTTCAGTTTAATTATGAATGATTTTCTCTCCCCCTTCATCACAGGTCTACAGAAGAAGTGTTTGACCCTCGTCCTGCACAGTCTTCCCCAGTTTGTCACTGTTTCACTGACCTGCTCTGTCACATCAGTGCTGCCTTCAAACAAACTTCTTCCACTACAACGAAAAACAGGTAACATTATCGTCTATTCATAAAGCTTGCCAGAATCCTAACAGTATCAGAGCGCCTTGGTAGCTGAATGGTTACAGCGCATGCTGCACCGAAACGTTACCGGTTCGACCCCAGCTACCAACCTTTGTTGCATATCATGCCACTCTCTCCCTCCCCATTTCCTGCCTCGCTCTTCACTCTCACTCTGTCCAATAAAAGTGAAAAAAAGGAAATATCTTTAAACGATCCCAACAATGGGGTTCAGAGAGGTTAATTTTAAATCTGCATTGAAAATAACTGTAAGGGGATTTTGTTGTTCTCTTTCTTCCTTTAGGCCTCAGTTATCTCCAGTAGAGGTAGTGCCCACTCCTTACCACACACTGAGCTGGCTTGGGCCTCCCTGTGCCTCTCGCACTCACAAAAAAACTTTTAGTAGACTGGGAGTGGATGAACAGCCAGCAACACAGGTTAATTACAACACAGTGTACTTCCATGTTGTGATTTGCTGAGCTGTGTGCTGCTGGCAGTGATATTAAGTGTAACCATGTGTGATATGTTTAGGCTCCAGACTGGAATGAGGAGTTGCAAGCAGCCAGAGATCTACCAATAGGTAGTCTTGAGGAGAGGCTGCAAAGAGACAGAGCTCTGTTTCAGGTAACCAAGAAAAGCTGTAATTTAGCTCAAAACAACAGCAGGACAGTTCATGATTCTTTTTACTTGTTCTTACTTTAACTCAACTTTTCCTCCTCCCACCTTCATTCACACCTGTTTTCTCAGGTAAACAGTGCTTTTGTTAGGGCTGTGATGCAAGGGGCAGAGACTGTTGTAGACGGCTTTGTGGAGCCAGTGAATGGAAACCCTGAGGACCCAGCTTTCCTGTGGGGCGGCCTGTTCATGAGCCAGGGGGCAGGAAGTGCAGCGTTTGGTGGGGAAAGGGGTCGCAGGTGAGAGCAAACCACAATTTAAACAACAAGATCCTAAAGATGTAAAGCCCTTTCCTCTTAATTGTGTTATGGCTGTAAAAGGATTCACAAAGTGCACTGTGGCCATGTGCTGTGTCCGATTATCATTTCACTTTTAGAATAGCATTGTTTTGTTTTTGGTATTTAAATGTTCCCTCATCTTCTACTTGCAGGGCTGCTCAGAGGCTGGAGCTTAAAGGAGTACAGGCCTACAGCGACATAGAGGGGCTACAGGGGCTGCACACTCTACCTACAGCCATTGTAGACTACAGAGGAGTGCGTCTGTCTGCTCAGGGTCTGGCCCCTGGCTTGGAAGGCTCAGAGCAGGATCAGGGAGCTGCTCCTGCCTCAAGGTACACCAGGTGGAACCACTATTCAACAATCCACTGTGGTAGCAGTGTCACACTAGAAGGCAGACATTTAAGTGCTTTTTCTACTAATTTTCTTTCTTCTTCTGCTCTGTAGAGGCTTGCTGTATGGGGTAAATGCAGGACCCCAAGAGTCCCCCCATCGCAGACGGCTACTACAGCTCTTGGCTCAGGCTGCCAAGTCCCTTTCTCTCCAGAGACACGTTGTTGTGACACCCAACAATCACCAGGTACCCTTGTTCACCTCAGTGGACGCTCAGGGACTGTTGGGGGCTGATGGGAGGTTCTACATACTGGATGTGTTCAGGAGCTTCCCAGCTGATGCAAACTTCTATCCAGAGGTGGAGACAGAAAGTCACACAGTCACTGGAGAAGAGGAGAGTAAACAAAGCTGTGAAGAGGACGAGGAGAAGAAGCATGTTGCAAAACAAGGTTGGCCGGAGAATTATCACTCAGACTCTGGGCTTCCAAAGAGCTTTCCTCACAGACTCTGTAGACTGAGGCCAGAGCTGGTGAAGGCCTTCATCCAGCACAAGTGAGTCCTACATGAAATAAAACACCTTTTAAACTCGGTTAATAAAGGTTTCTCCTGTAGTTGCAGTTTTGTTCTTTGCTTCTTTTAGACATTGCCAGTTCACTCAGCGTGTCAGGGAGATGTTGGAGGAGAATGGAGGCTTTGAAGAATGTGCAACAGCTTGTAAGAAGTGTTTTAGTAGATGTAACAGAATGGCAATTAAAAGAATAGTTAATATATACAGAAAATGTGGCCATTTTACACTTTACAACTGTTTGTATTCTTGCAGGTGACTCGAGAGCCACTAGTGCAGTACGAGCTGCTTGTAAAGAAGTGGGATCAGTTAGCGACATCATCTTTGAGATGCGCTTTAACACAAGCGTCTTCTCTCCAGGTACCATGACGAACCACACACACACACACACACACACACACACACAGTCAAATGCTTTGCTAGAACACAATATGAAAACTATGGCTTCTTGTGCTTTGTGTTTAGGAGTAACCTTCCCTTCTGGTGAAAGTACGTCAACGAAACTGCAGGAGACGTTACTGAGGGAAGCTGCAGCGTTCATCCTCACACATCAGATACCAGCCTTTGTAAGTGGATCCACTGTTTACATTTTATATAAGCACGTCTGGCATATGTAAAGCATATGTATATTTGCGTGTGTGTGCAGGTGGAGTATTGCGTACACAGCAACGAGCCACCAATGGACGGAGCTTCTCTAAAACAGGCACTACACCAGAGAGGCATCAACCTCCGGTATCTGGGCCATGTGATCGAGACCATCAACCACTCAGAACACAAGGAGCGCCTGAGGCACATAATGGTGTGTCTGATTTTCAAAATAGTCAAACTTAAACTAGTCTCGATGATGTATTCACTCTCCTAACTGTGCTTTCTAACATCCCTCTTTCTGTCTCAATCAGAGATCAGTAATAGGTGAAATTTTCATCCGCTCAACAAGACGAGTGTTCAACAATTTCCTCCAGGTACTTTACAGTAATCTGTCATGAGTTTTCCTATTCATTCTTGTGTTCACATAACTCAGTGTGTCCAGCAGGTGAAATAGCAGCAGATGTGGGTCCACACACTCTTGAAAGAATTAACTGCAGCCTCCGGTTATGTCTTTTCAGGGTGTGGACGTGCCTAGTCTCTCTGCTGCTGTTAGTCACTTCCTGTGCTGCCTGTTGGTTCCCCACTTCACGCCCACTCCTGTGGGGGAGGAGACTAAGAAGAAGTCGAGGCGGCGCGGCCGAGGGGCTGGGGCCTCTGAAAGCATGCCTTGGAGCATGCTCACAGGGGCTGAGCTGTGGAACCTGGTCTGCCAGGAGGCTGTTGAAACATATAACATCTCTGACAGCCTCGGGTTAGGACACAGCATTTGTTTGTTCTCATGTTTGTTAGTTATGTAATGACTCGGAGTCCCTTTTTGAATAACTGTCAATAACTGTCATATTTTTCTGTGACAGCTCTGGTCCGAACCACTTGGTCGAGCACTACAGCCTGCAGAAGCTCTCTTTGCTTAGAGAGTTCTGTTTAAAGACTGGAGTACAGGTAACCATGTGTTTAAAATATCAACTGAAACACACACACACACACACACACACACA